>OY720636.1:147621272-147891911 GCA_963169105.1 Ceriagrion tenellum | reverse complement strand
CCATCACAAACTTCCTCTCTTCCCCCTCCCCTTAGTACTACATCTTCCCACGCCGTGCGTACGTGCCGCTTACCCCTCCTCCGCCATATTCTCCTCCTCCCTCCCCACCCCCTCTTCAATCACCTTTCCACGCCACCATCCACCCCCATCCCTCCCCTCCCGTGCCGCACCCACGCTCTTAACAACCCCATCCTCACCCGCGCTCGCTCCTGCCATAACTCACGCATTCGATGCGCTAAATGTTTTCGGCAATTTTTAGATAATACTAATGAAGGCATGCATAGTGGATGTTTTTTTAATGCAATGAAGGCTTAAGTATTGAGGGGAAGGGCGTACATGCATAAATATGTAGTTTTTAATACATTTTTATTTTATTCTGAAGCAAATTTCTTTCACGCGCGTTGGCTGGTGTACAACTTTCTCATAAACGCGTAAACATACGTTTCATATTTTGAGACAAAAACACGTAAGTATATATTTTTCCGAAATTTGAATTAATTAAATTTGAATATTAATATTTTCTAAAATGAAATCTGATTTTTGCGGAAATTTCGAAGAACACGCGGCAAACCCAAGTCTTTACAATGCTTTTATCAAGGCGAAAATTGAAAAAAATATTTTAACTCTTGCATGATTCATGTTACTAAATGGATTATGATTCCCATGGAATAAACAGACGCACTTTGGTGAGACTGAGAGGTCCGAAAATTTTGACGACTAAAGTGAAAAGTTATTAAAATGTACACTTTGAGTTACTGACGATTCCTTAGCCAGCCACCTTAATCAGGGATCGGGATTCCATCGAGAAATCTCTCGCTCTCTCTGTGTCACGATTCAAACTCACTCCTGGTCCAGATGCAAATCCAGCCAATTCTAGATTCCTCCCCCATTCACATTAACGTGATCGACAGGCTCTTGAGTCTTCTAATGCGGCTCCCATTGGGCTCACGAGCGGACACGACCTCATCCACTCATTCGCCCCGCCGCTGGGCCTTTCAAGCGCCCCTCCTCGTCCAATCGGAGAGAGAAAGACCCTCTCTCTCTCTCAACGGGTAACCGTTAGTCAACTTAATGGTTGAAGGCCTAACTTTGTGGAATGTTACTGTAGACATGACAAATAAGAAAAATCTCTCAGTATATTCCACAAATAAAACTTTTATTCCCAAGGTGAAACCTTTGAAAATTATTGCAAGGCAATCGAAGCCTAGGTCAGGATTTGAAGTTTTAAGTGTCAAATATACTTAGAGATTTTTCTTATTTGTCATGTCTTACCGTGAGTCGTTGAGCGCCCATTTTAATGACTTTTCAAGTGAGTCGAAGGAAAATCCATGCATCAGACTTCACGTAAGTGCATCTGATTATTCAATGGGAATATTGTTGCATGTTGTAATATGTAAGAATTATATAACAACATTTTCATCTTAAGGAAAGCAATGTTTTGACTTGGATTTCTGGCGCGGAATTGGAAGTTTCGGCAAAACTCAGACGCAAATACGCGTTAATCACACGGCGTGATATCTTGATATTTGTTGGCAACCAACTGTAACCCTATGGAACGAATTATTTCGCGTTTAGGAGAAAACCTGTTCATGCGGAATCGAATTATTTCGGAGTAAATCTCAAAGTACCCTTAGGCCTCGTGTTAAAATCGCTTTACTTCGCCTAGAAACAAAATCAGCAATATACACTTGAATCTATGCTTTTATCCACGAGTATTATATGTAAGTTCACCTATGCAAAGTTTTAAGTAAATCTTTTCTAAAACCAAAATCGTTCCAACCAATCGCTGGTGAAGCCCTCCCGATGCATCCACCCGTTCCCATGCATCACACTCGGCAGACTTCATCTCTCTCTCTCTCTCTTTACGGGCGCTTGCGGACAACTTCCGAGAGGAGGCGATTAATGGCTTTTAAACATGCTCCGTTGCTTCTCAACTTAATCCCACTCTTAATAAGACGAGTCATTACATTTCCGCGATACGAACTCCGAGGAAATAAATTGTCGAGACCGACTTGTAACTCCGCTGCCCGCCGTAGCGAAACTCGATTTTTAATCGCCATCGTGACGGCGAAATTGGCGGCTGTGCGAGAGGCCCATTATTTGTTGTGTGTTTCCATAGTTTTTTTCTGGGTTACGCAAGTCTTTCCCGGCGTCGATTGGAGGAAGTAGCCTTTCTGCACCGGCGAATGATTACGTTCGCCGGAGAGGCGAGAAGTGGGCTACAACAAGTGGACAACCTATTGTACTGACATGTACATAGCCACAGTTGAATGTACGTTTGAATATATGTAACTTCATAGCGGAAAAATCGGTTAGTCGTTTGTCCCTAAATTTTGTGCGTCGGTATGTGATCCAGGGAAATACGCAGGACGTATGTAAGAAAGGACTCTGGCCCCCTAAGCACTCTTAGTGGCATAAGATTATAGTTAAATGTTGCCTAACTACGATTTTGCATTCTGCTGAAGATATATGGATAGCATTTTGAAGCCTCGAGAAGGTTCATGAGTGTAGCAATAATGATGAAACCTGCCATTTACTTTTTTCGTAATAACGCATTAACAAACATACCAGGAATTTTGGAATTTTGTACGGAAGTGTTCGTCGAGCAGAGTTATTCGCGCGACGACTGAAAATTGAAGAATTACGAAATCAGTTTTATTGTGGATCAGAAAACGATGATGGAAATTGATCGTATGAGCGGCAAGAATTCCGGAAAAATGTAATTCAAAGTTAGGTGTGGATCCGTAAGAATTCTTATAAAGTAGTCAAGTATATGCCGATCAGAGTAGTCAGTATCACAAAAGAATGCAAAATACCTCTTCACGAAACTACTCAATCAAAGTGGAAAGTCTTCTTCTTTTATCAGTATATCAGTAGTATCAGTGTCCACGCATTGTGAAACCCCACCAAACTATTCGGACAAATGACGATTGTCATCCGCACCGCAACAAGGATTCATGTTCGGGAGGATGGGCTGCCATATATCCATGACCGTTTACCACCCTGGTGGCTAGTAAAGTAACAATGACTCTCGGAATAAAAGTAAATGAACTTATTTAAAAAATGGAATTTATCACGCCGAAAGCTTCCGGTGTCTTTTGCGATAGTAGTTGCCAAGATTGATTCCTGTGATTACTGATGGAGTTCGTACGTTGGTTCGTTGGTTTCACACAATTTTCCCGGGATATCGGAAGCATTGGGATACAGAATATTTACTTTATCTTCACTTGTACGGTCCATATTCATAAAGAAAAATTTCGTCTATTGAGATTCCCAGCGTCTTGATTTTGAAAACCCGACGTTTCGTCTTATTTCCCGGAGACCCTCTCAGGATTGATGTTCTTGAGGAGGTGTACGGCGAGGAAGGAGCGATAGGAAGCGTTTGGATTTTAAAGATGAAGCGTAGAAGGGATTTCCAAAAGATAATTAGGAAGCTGAGCGGTTTTCCCTCTTTGCTTCATCGTCACACTTAAAACCCCTCTAACGCCCCGCAATAATGGCTCTGGACTTTTTTTCTCTCCCCAATGTTTCGGTGGTATCACTATAGGTTTTAAATGAAGATATATTACATTTAACCCGAAGAACTTTTAGAGGGATTAAGGTTGGAGCCCCTAGAGACTCGGAGGCTACACGCTAGGCTTAGGTTGTTTGATAAATTCAGAACTGATATTTTTCAGAGCGACACAGAGAATATTATCATGTGTCCTCACTACATCTCTAGGTCTGACAGATGCGATAAAAAAAGAGAGATACACTGCCGAACAGATAGGTACAAAAACTCATTCTTTCCGCGAACAATAAGCGACCACAATAAAAATTAAGCTCCACTAAATACACTCCTATACTTCATGTCACCATTCACCTCCAAAAAACTTACACCTTTACACGGCTGGTGACCTAACACTCCCTGCCACACGCCCATGCGGCGGCTCGCGGGGCATTATGTAGATGAAGATAAAGATCCGTCAGGAATACTTATGATAATTGCTTAGATGTAACAAATTCAGTCAGTGTTCAGATCAAAATGTAATGAAATCTCACCGAACGATGAGGAATCAATCGAGGAGTGCGGAAGATTTCTGGTCGTGTGGAAGAGGTGAAAGAGGAGAGGGGGGGGGGGGGGCAACGGGGCACACGAGTCACCTTCTGACAATAGACGGCAAATTTCTCCTCTTGGAGAACCAACGCTCGCTTCATTGCTCGATAACATCAACCTGATGGGTTGTGCTTGAATCCTTGAAGAAAATTTCCATCACGTATCTCAGGACTTACGAGGTACAAGCACTAAAGATTCGATATTTCGGCGTGGTTTATTTACTCATAATAAACTCGGGCAGTCTTTCAGATGGTGTTTTTTAACCGGGACATCATTGATGGAGCGAATGCTGTGTTTAGAGACGCAATGAACAATATATCAGACAAGTTTTTGTCGAAGGTTTTCGCGGCGATTAAGTATTCCATTAGGCAGTTTTCCGAGATTCGCCCGCGTTGACATCTTGAAAGATGGCGACCTATCGCCAAATCTGCTGTAGGTGTCCTCAGGCCAGGCTGAAGTGGAGATTTCTTTGAAAAGCGCCAGTACATCTATTTTTTTTGGAGAAATCTAAACTTCAGCCTGACCTGAGGACGCCTGCAGAGTAGGCGAAACGTCGCCATCTTTCAAGATGTCAACGCGGACGAATCCCGGAAAACTGCCTGATGGAATATGTCAGACACTTAAAGTGATCTATTCGTGTAGGTAAAACTTACAAAACCTTCAAACGTTCGTTGTTTACCCCTGACTCCTTAGTTACGTGCTTGCACGCTTATCTTCTCATCGCCTTGCCGCCCTCCGGCCTACCGACCTTTAGCTCGAGATGACCGTGGCATTCGGACCGACATTAGCAGTCGCGGGCCACAGTGGCGACGCCCAGTAGGAATCGTCCGTATGGGGAGGGAATTGTGTTCCCGCGATTTGATGCCGAACCAATCCACTCGCACGCTCTCCCTCTCGTCCTTCGACTGCATTCCGTCCGCTTTCGAGCACCCGGAGCACGCCACCCGGGTGTGGGAGGAGAAATGGGCGTGGAGGGTGCGAAATGGCGCCGAAACGGAAACCCCCGAGGAGTGAACGCCCAGCCAGCAGCAGCGGCTTGGCCTTCCGAATGTCAAGAAGGCCTTCAAACACCCGCGCGTGACTTACGATCTAGCTCGCGGAAGATAATTAAACCCGAGGACGGACGGTTTGGTGAAAACAAATGAGTGCGACAATGAATAATGGGGTGTTTGCCATCGAATCTATTATATCTCTTGTGCTCTCCGTTGTAGAATACAGTGAGTGCAAAAAGTATTCGTACGAATCCTGCAATTTTTCTGCAAATAATTACTTTCTCATACTTCTGGGCAGGTTTTTGCAATTAAAAAAATGTGAATGCAGTATTCAAGTACCTTTGTTGATTTCATAAACAATATAAAAAGAAAACAATGTCATAAACTTGTAAAAAATAGCAAACAAAAAATATTCGTTTTGAGACGCACAGAAAGTATTCGTACAATCCCCATATTCGCGGATAAAATCGGCTCTCTTCCGTCTGCTAATGACATTTTGGATGCAGTTGCAGCTCTTCACCTTTCTCTCTTCCTGACACTCAGACGTTGACAGAACATCGTTCGGGATGCATCACACATCAGAATGGGTCGAAAGGGTCTAGAAACTACTGAATGCGAACGAAGAGTTATTATCCTACTCCACAACGAGACGTGGTCCCTCAGAAGGATCGCAGATGTAGTTCGGAGGCCTAAGTCGACCGTGAAGTAAATAATAGATCGCTTTTCCGCCGCGAAAACTTCCAAAAATAAGCCTAGAACCGGACGTCCCCGGCCCCTGACCGATGCAGTCCGGATGCGGGAAAGATGAGGGTGCAGACCGATGCAGGCGCTTTGCTGTCCGAGAAGTGAAGAAAAATCCGCGATGCAGAGCCCAAAAAATTGCTGCGACGGCGGGTTACTAGTTTGAGTGATTCAACAGTGCGCAACACGCTTCGCGAGATGGACTTCCATGGGCGGTGGCTACGTAAGAAATTCTATGTTAGCAAGGTGAATCGACGCAAGCGGATGGGCTTTGTCAAGGATCACCGAAACACAGGTTTGGAGGACTTTAACAAGACCGTCTGGAATGGCGAAAGCAAGTACGACATCTTCGGGTCGGGTGGGAACCTTCAAGTGTGGCGGCCGCCGAACGCCGAGCTATAGCCGCGGAACTGGATTCCCACTGTAAAACATGGGGTGGTTCAGTGATGTTGCGGGGGTGCATGAGCTCTAAGGGGGTGTTAAACCTTCATTTCATTGATGGCAAGATGGACCATCTTATGTATATTGCTATTTTGAAACAAAACATGCATGCAAGTTTCGAAAAAATGGAACTGGAAAATTATTATCTTTTCCAGCAGAACAACGACCCCAAGCATAAAGCTCGAAATACCCAGCTTTGGTTATTGTACAACACTCAAAACGCTTGGAAACCCCTCCACAGTCCCCTGATTTGAATCCCATTGAACATTTTGGTAATATCTTGACACAAATTAGGAGAAGGAATATTCGAACAAGAGTGATTTTAAAAATGCTCTCAAGGAGGAATGGGAGAAAAAAACCACTCTTACTGCGCTGATTTGGTGAAAACAATGCCCAATCGTATCCCGGATGTCAAAGCCGCCAAGGGCAATACACAAAAGTATTGACTAACTGAGAAATTTAGAAGAAAAGCGGGTCGTACGAATATTTTCTGTGCGTCTCAAAACGAATATTTTTTGTTTGTTCTTTTTTGTACAAGTTTATGACATTGTTTTCTTTTTATATTGTTTCTGGAATCAATAAAGGTACTTGAATACTACATGTACAAATTTTTCATTACAAAAACCTGCCCATAAATATGAGAAAGTCATTATTTTCTGAAAAATGCGGAGTCGTACGAATACTTTTTACACTCACTGTAGGAGTATTATGGAGTCGTAGCTGTGGCTCAGTGAGAAAGCAGGCGTTTGCAAAACATATCTACATCTACGTACTACCCTACGAGCTGCCGCATGGGCGTGTGGCAGTGGGTGTTAGGGCTACAGCCACGTATAGGAAAAGGCTATTGGGAGGCGAAATGGAGAGAGATGTTTATTTTCGGAGTGTTTGGAGTGGATCTCAGTTTTTATGATGGTCACTTATTGTGCGGGGAAAGAACGAATATTTGTTCCTATCTGTTCAATAAATGAATCTCTCTTATTTTTCACCTTCTGTCTGACCTGGGAATCTAATGCGGCGTCAATATGATATTCTACTAGTCTCGGATATTCTACTAGACACACCTGCTCTGAATTTCTAAAGCAATCTTAAGCCCCTACGTATGTATATACAGCCCTATCTTAAACTAATTCCTTTTTGGAGATGTGAAACGCTACATGTTCGCACGTAGCAAGCTTTTTGTATCGAAGCGCGCTGGTTTCCTTTCTATTTTATTAATTTTTCGTAATTTTTCTGTGCAGGGTCCCAAATGCTCGCAACGTAGTCGAGCTGTAGCTTAACCAGGGCAAATTAGCTTCTCTCTTTCAATTTTTCATCCGAGGACATCCCTAAAATACGCTAAAGAAATGCAAGTTTCGTCTGTGGTACATATGTTTTAGATGTGTGTTCTTCACGATATGTCTGAAGTGGAGGTAATTTCCTTATATTTATCTTGCACCTGACGGCTTTATATTTGAACTTACTATATACTATGACGTCATACAGCTGATAACTACTTCGTGATTTCGCTTCGTCGTCGCGAGGTTCGCCAGGGCAGCTTCCAAATTATCTGGATCTGGTCATCTGATATACTCACAGGGAAGAGGTCCGACAGTAGGAAAATTGACCTTCAGGTGGAATTCTGAGGTAGTCAAGTAGTGACTAACTCGTCTTGGAGATTGGGAAACTGAAAATATTGGCCAGAGCAATGTTGCGCGTTATGTTCGTGAGGTTCTCATCATCCGCCTCACATGCGTTAAGTTCAGCCGTCGTTATCTACATCCTGTAGCCTTAATCTGGCTTTACCTTTGAATAAAAGTCGCCGTATTTTATTCAGGGCTATGTAGCACATTCTCTCATGCTTACTCTGATAAATCACCTTCAGGTCAAATTTTCACCACTGATGATAATTTTAAGTATGTTAATTTGCCGTAAACACCTTTCAAAGACTATTTTTTTTAGATTTTACATCCATTTCCAGTAATTTCCCTATAAATTCCAGCTGTATTCTATATGATTGCTGAGATGCTCAAATGATTGTTTCGCGACTTTCCCGACCTTTCTGCTGGTGAAGGAATGTCATACCTTACAAGGATGGACAGGCATAAACGAAACCAGTTTGGGCACATTGCACTCGCCTAATAGGTTTTATACGCTACTATTAAATTAGGTATAGCCATTCTAAAACCACTCTGATGATCCCTGCGAAAGAGGGAGACATTATCGTCGAAGGAAACTGGAGCGTGGAGTGCCGCGACTAAGACTGGGACGACGTGTAACAGTACAACACGCGAAGGGAAGGAAAAGGGGGTGGGTAACGGAGGGTGTGACGGGGGAGAGGGGGAGGGGAGGAAAAGGAGCTGGGGAGAACGCCTCCCCACTCCTTTAGCTTCGCCGCTCTTCTTGTTTTAGCCCGCTGTTTTTCTCATGTCCCATCGATGGGTGAGAAAAAATATAGGATAAGCTTTTTCATAATTCGTGTCACTAAGTCTACAGAAAAGGCGCACCTTTGAAGAAGTTTCTTCCTCGCTGCTCTTTTTTTTCGGAGACAATAGTGTCGTTTCTTTTAAACAAAAAGCTCAGTTTGCACGCCGTGTCTTCCCGTGAAGTTATGTAATGACAATCTCATTCTTATTGTTGACGCTTTGGCTGTACCGTTGTCTTTTTTTCGTGAATCTGTCGGAGCACGCGACCTGAATGTTGGGAAATGTCATAATTGGATCGCGCCCGGGTTCCTTCCCTCCTGCACCGACTTAAGATTGCGGAATTCCATGCCACAGCTGGGGCGAGTGAGTGGACTGTGGAATCGGAGTTGAAATCCAATTTGACGGCCGACTCAGCCGATGCGATTCCCGAATGCGTGGTTCGCTTGATGCGTGCGTTCTTAGAAGAATTGGGGTCTCGCGGCGTCGAGCTCAATGGAGATAAAACTCGGCCGTTTCGGGGAAACTTGCGTATGTAACAGAGAGCAGCGATATCGCCTGGACACACGTTGCCGGTGTCAGAAACCTGAAACCTGGCCCGATACCGATAGCCGTCCGAGCCCGAGAGCGTCCGACGACTACTTGGCCCGACTGGGCCCAACCTGAAATACACACGTCCGAATAGTGCCCGACCCGATCAGCCCGACAGTATGCACAAGGAAAGGGATTTCGTCCGATTCGACAAATAGGTTAGCAGCCGGGCTTGTCGGGCCTGGCGATGAGAGGGATTTCCGATGGCCCGACCGAGAGCGCCCAAGCGGCTCGAGGTGAGTAATACTGCTCACCTCGGGCAAAGCCCGCTAGGGGAGGGTCTGCACGTGACACCTAAGAATATTACCCAGTCAGTGGATTGCCGTAGATGCTCATTCACCTAGTAATTACCATCGCGTCGTATCATTTCTCGTGAAATATTAAGCGTGAGAGAGATAGTGGTGTAAGAGGAGATTTTTCACGCAATGGCTTCCGACAAAGTGCCTGACATTGGAGTGCCTGACATTCCGACAAAGTGCCTGACAATCAAGGATAAGCTTGCCGCTGGCGAATTTATATTACAGGAGAGAGACGCAAGAGGGAAGATGAGCCCAGTTTGGGAATCTTTCCATCTTGTTATAAACAAGACGACACAGGAGACAGTGGGATTCATAAGGTGCAAGAGGTGTGAATATATTTTTAAGTATGACAGTGAGAAAACTGGTACCTCACACCTGAAGCGGCTCTTGCAATTAGCCTGCAGTAAGTCGGGAGGCAAAGTGACCCGACAGAGATGTGTATCCGTGCATTTAAAGCGCGAGGTTCTTGACTGCGCCGTGGCATGGTGCGGCGAAGATATGAGACCCTTCGACAGCTTGTTAGGCACAGGGTTTAAAAAATTGTCCAAAAAATGGTGGATATTGGGGCTTCAGCAAGAAACGTTGATGTGGAATATTTGCTGCCTCACCCAACAACAGTGTCGCGACAGTGCGTCGAAAAAGCCGCTGAAGTGAGATCCAAGTTGGTGCCAGAAATTATATCTGCAATTCAAAGAGGTAAATGATTCTTCAGAGAGTATGTTGTATCTGTAAGTTTAAAGAACTGTAAAAGAGGAAATAAACCCATGACCATAGGTTTTCGGTTAAAAGTATTGCATTCGCGATGTATTCACGTCTAAAATTGACTCTAACAATGCGATTTCACCTAATTTTGCAGGAGAATGTGCGGTCACCACGGACATGTGGACGGATGAGTATAAAAAAAAATGTGTACCTAACCTTAACAGTGCAATACCGATCTGAATTAGAATCAAAAATTCAGTCCAGAGTATTGTTAACTAGTTTGTTTCCTGATATAAGCAAGACAGGAGAAAACGTCCGCACAGAAATTCGGCGATCTCTTGCCTTTGTCGGAATAACTCCTAAAGAATGCCTCAACGTAACTTTTGTAACAGATCAGGGGTCTAATATTGTGAAAGCATGCAGTTTAGAGGGATGGAAAAGGTACAATTGTTCTGCACATTTAATTAACACTGCTGCGAAACTATTTCAATGATGTCTTCCTGAAGCAAAATGCGCCCAAAATATATACATTACAGGCAAATGCAAAGAGTGTAGTAGCATTCATGAAGCGGTCTGGAAGCGTTAGCAATTTTCCAAAAACATTGCATCAGGAGGTGGATACGCGATGGAATTCAAGGTAAGTTTAAGGGATGACGGTTGTTGAAGAAAATAAGAAATTTTAAGCAATAGTAAGTAGGAACTATTGGTTTATAATTTCAGATGCGTCATGCTCCTTTCAATTCAAGAGCAATGGGAGCAAATTGAGCAGGCTCTGGAAAAACTGAAAGAAGAAAAGCGCTTAGCGAAAGCGAAAAGACAACGATCGCTTAGTTTTTATTTCAATGGCATGTCCTGATTTCCTAAATCTGCCATCATAAAATGCAAGACGTAAATGCTGTGATAGGCGCAAAGTCCTTCTGATGGAATTAAGCTACACAGCTGGGTCTACAGACAGGCATCCGAGAGTCGAACGTGGCCAATGGGCCCGTTGGCGTTTGAGTCGGGCTTGGTAGAATAGGACCTGAGGGGTGTCGGGCCGGTGAGTCGGGTTTTCACCCCGTCGGGCTTCGTCGGGTTCCGACATTATCGGACAAGAGCTCTGTCGGGTCGGGTTCCCTTGCTCTATCGGGCCAGGTTGCAGGACTCTGGCTCTTGTCAGTGCTGGACGTCTGCCGAAGCGATATCGCCAGGCGATCACATATGTTTTCGTGAATAGGCGTCTCTAGTAGGTAATCCTTTGCAATAGGGCCGACTCCATAGGCCGGCAGCGCCGACGACCACAGTTGCTCTCGCCGGGGATGGAAGCCTTCCACCCTTCTTCATAGCTTGGCGGCGTGAAAACAATTGAAAGGTGGATGGGCTTTGCAATAACATTGGTACTGTATTACTTGCATTTCATCGAAAAAATCGACATTTTTTAAACCATTGAATTTAATTCGTGCAATCAAATTGATGAATTGGTTAAAAATAATATAATAAAAGTAATAAGTGTTAGTGCTTTAATTGCCTCGGAAGCGATCATCTTAACCGAGGGACAATTCGCTATTCCTGTGCCAAGAAGAGACAAGTGTCAAGGATGTGGGGAAGTATCCGCATTCTTCCTTACGTGGCAGAGACGTAACCTGGACTCGTGGCACGCTTCTGCGATCGACTTAAAACGGCCGATGGTGTACTGGTGTGTTCTGCTATCCCATTATATTCGCCATTCGCTCGATCGGTTGCTGCATTCGGCACTTCTCGTTTGCCCACCCTTACATGCGCGCACTTTCAACTTTTTCTTTCCTAGTTTCTAGTTTAGGAAGAAAGGATTAGGTCTACATCTACATACTGCACCGCGAGCCGCCGCATGGGCGTGTGACGGGGTGGTAGGTCATAGTCGTGTAAAGATGTAAAATCTTTGGAGGTGAAATGGTGAAATGTACAATGGGAGTGTATTTAGAGGAGCTCGGTTTTTATTGTGGTCGCTTATTGTGCACGGAAAGAACGAGTTTTTGTACCTATCTGTTTGGCAGTGTATCTCTTATTTTATCGCATCTGTGAGACCTAGAAATGTGGTGAGGCGTCGTGACAATATTCTCTGTGTCGTTCTGAAACTCACCAGCTCTGAATTTCTCAAGCAGCCTAAGCCTTGCGTGAAGTCTCCAAGTCTCTAGGGGCTCCCACCTTAATCCCTTTAACAGTTGTGTAACACTATATGTTCGTTCGTAGCAGTTTTTAACGAAGCGTGCTGCTTTTCTTTGTATTTTGTTAATTTTTTTGGTTAAATTTTGATGACCAGGGTCCCAAATGCTCGCGGCGTATTCTAGGTGTGGCCTAACCAGAGCGAAGTAGCATCTCTTTTATATATCTAACCAGAGCGAAGTATCATTGGCTTTTTCATCCGAAGACCTTCCGATTATACGCTTAACAAAACCTAGTTTCTTTAATGCTGTGTGCCGCTTATGTTTGTGTGTGTGTTTCCCATGATATATCAGAAGTTAAGGTGATTCCAAGATATTTTACTGTATTTGAATATTTTATGTTTACTCCACCCACAGTATAGGTACGGCAATCGTGTGATGACTTTTGAAGGAAGTGAACTGTGGTGCATTTACTAATATTTAATTCTAACCCCACTTCTGGCACCTCGAATTAACGTTGGTTTAAGTCAGATACCAGAACTTCATAGACCGCGTCTTCGCTTATTCGCGGTAGATTACTGTATCGTATGCAAATAATCTTAATTTAATGCTAACTCGACAACTTAGGTCATTGTAATAAATAATGAATGACGGCCAATCACACTTTCTAGAGGAACACTGGATGTGACTTCGATCATATCAGAGCTTAAACCGTCAATAACTACTTTTTGTTTTCGATCACTGAGAAAGTCCGTAATCCAGTTCACTATTTTTTTAATTACTCCGGATGATTTCAATTTTTTAATGAGTTTTTTTGTGAGGAATCTTGTTGAATGCCTTCTTGAAATCGAGGAATATCGCATCGACTTGCTTATTCGATTCACCTGATTTTAGGATATCAAGAAGGAAGAGCGCTAGCTGTGTTTCGCATGATCTGCCATTACGGAAGCCATGCTGACTGCTGTGTAAGAGGTTACGATTATCCAGGAATTCCATAACATTGTTAACGGCAATGTGTTCGAGGATCTTGCATGAAAGTGATGTTAACGACATAGGCTGATAATTTCCTGGGTCACTTCTATTTCCTTTTTAAATATCGGAGTGACGTTTGCTATTTTCTATTCTTGGGGCACCTTGCCATCGGAGAATTACGTACTACACGTGCATCAGGCAATTGGTAACTGTCCTGGTGGATCGGCGGTCCACAAACAGCTCAGTCAATCAGCCGCCCACTCACTTGTGTCAGTGGTTATCGCCATTAAATGTTTCCAGCAATTTGCTTCATCCGGTTCACTCCGCGTGTATTTAATATTGATCCGTGGCGTAGTTGCGTGGAGCTCCTTTTACGGAGTGCTACTTTCTAGACTCTTACTTTCATTCGTGGAGTTTTTATTTAGCACTTCACCTTTACATTTACATCCACACATTACCCTGCAAGCCTCCGTTACGGTGTATGGCATGGGAAAACTTAAGTCAAACTAGAAATTAGTTTTAAAAGTGAAATTATATATTTTAGTTAGTTTTTTTGGCATTATTGTCATTTAATACGAGCTTTGATGGAAATAAGACGCATATTTTTTATACACTCACTTAGTTATCTGTATGGTTGCCATTGATGGTGATTGAATTGATTTATGGAACTTCATAATAAGCTTTATTACATAAAGTTAATAGAATATTGAAGCTCCCATATAATAGCGTCGCATTTTTATTTTATTATCATCGCCTTATTATTATCATCGCATGGAATCAAAGCCTATGGTACACTATTTATAAAAGGCATAATATCATTCATTCATTATACCGATGCCCTAAACATATTTCGTCCTTGGAAAAGTAATTTGGATTTGATGCGGGTGACAAAATACATAATGCATGGAATCCGACCGTGTATCCTCTAAATTCGGGCTTTCCATTTCCCATAAATCCCTATTGTTCTTAATTCCGGCCATATTTAATTCCTTATCAGCTACAAATTCTTCTGGTAAGCTTTTTGCTACAACCTCCTTCAATCCTTACTTGTGACGCTATATTTGTTGCGACTCGTGTTATTATGTGGTTTCTTTAGTGACTGCAGGTGGTCTTAGTTGTTAAATTATTTAATTTATTCGTAAGTTATGTCCGCCAATGAAAAAGACCCTTGCTGTTCGTGGTGTTCTGGGAATTAATCGAATGAGCCATGGGTTAGTGAGTTCATGTAGCGGATGAGTGGTGGTGATGTTGTGTATACCTATAAGAAGGAGAGGATCGTTTCGAGGGACATTTGAAAGTGGCGATCGCCCGTTTCCCTCCATTGTCGCGGCTGGGGTGCGGGGAACAATGGCAAATAATGAATTAGTCCAATCGACGGCTGCATTATACTGCGTCGGTGAGGACTTTTGACTCCAGCCGGGAGAGACATCGGTGAGCGATGGGTGAAGGCGATAGCGCCCCCTCAGGTCAATGCTTGATGTAGTCCCCCGGCTCCCACATGTATATTGCTACCACCCCCATCACCCATCCCCTCCTGTCCTCCCAAGGACTGCTGGAGGGGATTAACAAACAGCAGGCCTTAAGCCAGTTTCTGATTTCTCTTAGATTTCATATCATCACATTTACGGCTTTTCTTTTGAGCGGGCGGTACCTGTCCCTCTAGTTTCAAGTAAACGTTTCGCCAATATGCTCATCTCAATGGCTTGTTTCAAACTATCGCCAGTCAACTTTGTTTACATGTTGCTAACCTTGGTTATTTTTATTTATAAAGTTTTTTATAGGGCTCTGTTGTGATAAAATTGCAAGTAAGGTGGGCCCCGGTTGCTATGCCGTTTCCGGGGCCGTGGTTGAAAGATGGTCCAAGGGAACCGCGGCCCGATTCGTGCCTCTCCGAAAGGTTTAAAACCTAACTCGTTTTTTCAATATCTGGGTTTCCTTTGGGGTGCAAATCACGTGAGCCACTCAAGGGGGGGGGGGAGGCCTTCGTAGAGTGATGCGATGCCCTGAGGGGAGGGGGGGGGGGCAGTCGCTGTCCTCCTCCTGTAATGTGTGTGTATAGAAAAAGTGATGGGATACGACCGCTTCGCTCTCAGATCGCTCGGACACGACACATAAGAATGGGAATAAATGAGAAACGAAGTCCGTATAAATGGCCAAGCGGTGTTCGCTGGAGATCGCCCTCTATGTCGGTGCGAAAGGCTTGGATTTGATTGGAGCGCGGTGATTATTTGATTGTGAAGCGTGGGATTTCCGCGGAGTCGGGAAAGGGAGAATAAAGTGCAGTCGGGTGGCCGAGAATGGCTTCCTTTCTCCATTTGGGGGTGGAGGGGGCGTGTCTTATTAGTACTATTATGCCCCGTGTAGCACTCGTTATTTCTATCGAATCGGAACTCCCGCGGGCAACTTTCTAATGCCTTCTTTTTTCCCCTTTCTCAGTCTTGTAGGGCACAAAAAGAAAACGCTTTCATTCTTCGTGATTGCTCTCACCTGCCATTTACACTTCTCTCATGAATATCCACGGGAATCGTTAATGTGCACTCTTGTTTTGTTTCCGGGAGCGAGAATGGGGGGGGGGCGTGGGGAGTGGGGGGAGGTAAGTTGGAAGGGGTGGGTGGGGGTGGGGAGAGGGGGTAGCAAATGGAGGAGACTCAATGGCACCCCACACACTTGCACTCCGAAGGTGTTCGTCACCTGAAGGCGTCGCCGCCGTGAATTGACTTAAATTCCTTTGCGTTAATTTTTCTGGAATCTTTGAGAAAAAACGTGTCCTCTGATATAAATGGCATAATGCCTACCCTTCCGCGCAATTTTTATCGCGTAATCAACGTGGAATTAAATAGCGTTTAACCGGAGTGATTAAATAATGTGGAAAACAGCATAGTTTAATTTAGTATAAATGCCTTTTTGGCGTAAAACTGCTTGTGGGGAGGGAAAACTCCAGGAAAATTGCATGAATATATACAGAGGCATCTCGCCGCGCCTTATCTTCTGAAAACTAATTCGACCAATCACTCCGGCAATAGAAGTCAAACACTGTCATCCAATAGAAAAGGCCCCGGCGTTGGGTCCAATGGATGGAAAAAATGTTCATTAAGAAGGTATTTTCTTGAAACTATCCGCGCATTTTGTAACTAATTTTGGTTTTATAGGTATGAGTTAGCTCGTGCGAGATTTTTCTATGTTTCCATAATGGAGGCTATATACAAGTTATTGCTTTTATGGAGTATTGACGCACTAAAACCGAACTCAGGTCTTACTCATGTTCCGCTTAAGGCAGGTTTTACTGTATTTATATATGTATTTACCTCTATGCGGTCTGAGTGAATGAACGATTTTGATTCTCTCATCGTCACCTTCTTTATTAATTCATCATTCTCTTCATCACCATCTTTGTTTTTTCGTTGATTAGCGTGGTTCCCTTGGGTCTCGGTGTGAGTGTGTAATAGATGACTGGTCGGGACGGCGTTCACCTCTGCCCTGAGGACGATGCTCTAGTCGAGCATATAAACGTCGGCCAACATGGACCAACTCACCCAGATGGACGCCCGTTAAAACTTTGAGAAACTCTTACGCCGGGAAAGCATCCGATCTTAGATGACGGGTAATTCGATCATCAATGCATGTGTCTTCCTTTGAAACTCAAAATTGTAGCTGCACTCGGCGGGGGTGGTAAACAATGTCTTAAACCGGCAATTAGGCATGCTCTCCCTGTATTTGTTTCCTCGAAAACCAGTCGCGGAGACGTTCCGTGAGCACCAGAGGTGTCGAATCGTTCGTGCGTGGGTGCTCAGTGTGCTGTTCAAGGGATTAAGCGAGAACTAGACCCGAGCGAATGTTTCGCACAGTATGCAGCTTCTTCCTGTTTCTTCCTTCTTTCTTCCTGTTCTTTTACCTGTTTCTTCCCATGGACAATTATATGTTATTTATGTTTGTGTTAGAGATACATAACGTAAACGTAAACAGTGAATGGTCACACTGATTACATGTAGAATGTAAACAATCTAACTAAACGATGAGTTAATAGATGGCGCCTCCTACAGTCTTTTAAGCTCGTAACCATTGCCAACATATTAGTTGAATATGTTGTCAGCAGATGGCGTTGTATCATTTTTTTAACAAAAACTTTAATTTTAAACAATTTGTCTATTTTTCATCAATATCGGGGAACATAAGCTTTAAACTGATGTTTAAATCATTAGTTTTGATGAATAACTATGGGAGTTATGACGTTGCGACAAAAAAAACACCTTTGAGAAATAATATATACGGATTCTGGAGGAACGACTACCCTTCATCTCACGCAACCCTTACATCAGTAGAGATGCGTTAGTTGTCGAACCTCCAGGATCGAAATAATATATATGATAATCAATTTTTTAAACAAATACATTAATTATAAACTTTTTTATTTTTCGTCAAAAGCGGAGAACATAAGCTCTAAAACGATGTGTTAATCATTAATTTTGATGAAGACTTATGGGAGTTATGGCCTATCCACAAAACACCTTTGAGAAATAATATATACGGATATATGTATTGTGCGCGTGGCCTCTGACCCCCAATTTCCTCTCGTTCTCCTCGCGGATGGTCGTCTCTAAACGGGATAAATGAGCATCGCGAGGTGAGCACCGAGGTGGAGGAGAGTGGGGGGAAGGGCCGCCCCATAGTAACGTAGTATTTGTGTATGTAATATACATAGTATATTTATTCTTCTTCTCTTCTAAAGGTTATCCTTGTTGTTGCAGCCACGACTTCCAACAATTTCTTTTTTCAGCCTTCCTCTTCATTTAATTGTACGAGGTGCATCCCATTTCCATCGCCAGTACTTTTAGTTACGAAGTTCTCGGACGTCCTCTCTGTCTTTTGCCTAGAATTTTTCCTTCCATAATATTTTGTATGATGTTGTCGTGTCTAAGTAAGTGTCCGATGAGCTTTGCTTTTTTGTTTTAATTGTTTCCGATAGGTCTCTTTCTGTATGGACTCCATTTAGTACTTGCTCATTAGTTTTTCTGTAGATCCACCTAGTTCTTGTAACCCTCCTCCAAAACCACATTTCTGCAGCTTCAAGTTTGTTCATTTCACTCTTCCTTAATGTCCATGTCTCGCATGCATATATTAGCACACTCCATACAAAGCTTTTCAGGAATTTCTTCCTAGTATCAATAGTAATGTTATTAATTACTAGGAGACTTTTCTTTAATTGAAAAGCTTTATTGGCTAACGTTATTCTTCTTTTGACCTCAGAGGAGCAGTTGTTATGATTCTCTAATGTGCTATCCAAGTAGCAGAACTCTTGTCACTTCCTCCAGTCTCACTCCGTCTATACTTATATTCGTTGTCTTTCCACTTCTGTTTCTTTCTACCAACATGATTTTTGTTATCTTGGTGTTTATTTTAAGTTTCAATTTTAATAAAATATTTTTTAGAATTTCAAGCATTCGACTTAATTTCTTCTCTGATTCAGCTACTAGAGCTATGTCGTCTGCAAATCGAATGCAATGAATTTACCATTTATTTTAATTCCTATCGTCTTTGCTTTCATTTCCGACATTGCTTCTTCTATGTATAGGTTAAACAAGTATATTTATTATATGTATATTCATAATACATAGTATGAAAAATATAGTAAGTCTTATTTTGTAATCGATTTTTCTACGTGCAGTCTGTCGGCAAAATACCTTGCTCGTGTTTACGAAATGCGACAATGAAGTACGTACAAAATTTCAGGACCCATTCCTCACACGTTGAAGAAGAAAATATGATATGTGGACATGCGTTCGGGAACGTTTTATTTCCACGTTTGAACAGATCCGGAGACATAGGGATAGGGGGAGGTGGACAAAATCCCCTATTGCCTCCACGGACGATATAAACCCATATAGACTTACATTTGTGGGGGCATTTGAAAGCTGTTGTGTATCGAACCCTGGTACACGATTCAAAGATTCTTCGTGCCCGCATTGAGGAAGGCTGCGAAACCACACGCCGCACTCAATGGTGATACATCATCGCTTCCGGCATTAAATGCGCCAGCGGATTGATGCAAGTATCAATTCTTAAGGAGAGCATTTGGAACATTTCATGTAAGAAAGAGCTTCATGTGGTAAGCTGTTATGTTCTTGTTTGTTACTCATGATTAATGTACATATATTATATAAAGATTTGTAGAAAAAGATACTTAAAACGGAAATAAAGCTTTTCCAGACTCGTATGCATGTTGCATAATTTTATGTATGTTCTTCTACGTGTGAGGTGTGTGTCCTGGAATGTTCGACCGTACCTTATTGTTACACCGGGTGTAAGATGGCACGAATAAAAGCCCAAAACTCAAAAGTCTTCTTCCTCGTGTGCGCGCGACTTCGAAGGCGTCCATTTGGCGGGAAGAGGTCGGGGCCTAAAGAGCGGAACTCACGAGACCGCCTTTCCCTCCTCCCATCATTCTCCCGCAATAATCGCCTTCCCTTCCTCCGCCCTCCCCCTCCACTGAGAGCGCGACCATCCCTCCTAACCAATCCAACAACCCCTTTCTCTCGCCCGAGAGCAAGAAGCGTGTCCTCTGCAATTTGTGCCCCCTCCTCCCGCCCCCCCAACTCCATCTTGCGGGTCCACGCACCTCCCCTCCCACGCCACCGCCTCCGCTGACCTTATAACCGAGTTCCGCGTCTCCTTTCAAGGCCGCAACCTGAATGCTGAGAGCACGCGCTTCGCCGTGTTCTCACCCGATCATCTTCCTCTCCCGTCCCTTGACGACGCAGTGTGGCCGGGCCCACACGACCGCTGGCCCAGCACACCCCGCGCCGCCGCCTGCCTTGGAACTTCGAAATTCGTGTCGGAGCACTGTAAAATGCTGCGAGGAACTGGCCGTCAGACAAGCTTAGGTTCGGCCCATTCGGCTCGTCTTTGGTCCTTCTCTCTTCCGTGAGCGCCGTCTATGAATATTTCAGAAACTCACTCAGTATTCGTCTTTTCAGATGTGGTCTTTCGAATTTTATTTGTTTCAATAGAATGGACATTTGGAAAGATCATGTCTCCATAAGTGATAAACTTCAGTTTATAGCAACCTATCAAATTATTTACTTGTAGTTATCATCATTGGCGTTCAGTCCGAAGACTGGTTGACTATATACCGCCACCCTTCCTTAAATGTTAATTCCCTTACTTCATCGTAGCTATTCCTTTGTCCTTTCTCCTTCAGTTGGACTACGTACTCATTCATTGGCCTTTCTATGGAACTTTTCCCTCGATTTTTCCTTGGCCGATATTCTTCACAAATCCATTGTGCCTCGGTGTGTGCGCAATACATTTCGTCCTTCTCTACAGCATTCTTCTATTCGGTCCTTTCATCCTCTACTGGTCTTTAAACTTCTTCGTTTCTTATTTTGTCCGTCCTTTTGTTCTTTGACACGCCTCAAACCAATGTTTGCAGTGTTTGCACATACTGTCTCCTTATTCGTCGCTCTATATTCTTGGAACTCTGCAGATGCCTTTTCATTCATGAACACTGTTTTAGCTGGCTTATATTAGGAACCTTATGGTTAGATAAGTCTGGCAAAAATCATCGTGAAATATAAATGCCAGAAGAAGTGGTTATAGGTCTCTTGGACGATTCCTCAATTGCAGACGGTCAGTGGTAAGATTTAGCATGGCATGGGGATGTTTAGACTGAAGGAATGCCTCGAAGAAAGAAGGGCAGAAAAAGAGCGAATTGGCTTTGGACTGGCTTGCTCTCCGAGTGGATGAGCAGCAGCGAGGCAACTCCAGTTTGGCGACCCATATTTCGGATACTGTACTGTTATTTTGGTGTGATCTCGAAAAATAGGCAAAAAAACTTCAATTCGATGATGAAAAGTAATCCGATCCTCAAAACTTGATAAATTTATGTATAGTATGTTTAGGATTTAGAACGATGGTTTTAAGCGATTTCGGTGTCGATGTGAGCAGGAAGTTAAGTGACTTTGGTTCGTGCGAGATTATGGCGTAGTTGACTGTTGAAAATTCAGCCAATCAGTGACACGTCCAATGGCAGTTGGAGAAGGGTACTGCGTGACCAAAAAATGGTGGCCTTTGTTCAAATCATACAATCGTGGAAAAAATGTTTACTCTTCATTTTTTTGTCAGCCAAATCGTGATATTTCAACTGCGCTGTTAATTTGGTCTGTCTCGATCGCTTTTCTATTAAATCTGTTCTCAGTTAAACGAACATTACTTCATCTGAAGTGAAAATGGTCATCTGATAATATGGGTCGATTATAAGCTACTTTAAATAACAATTAGAGCCAAATTTAATCCTCATTTTGTTTAAGAGCAATATGGATTATAAAAGTCGGAAGGGCAAGCTGGACATGGCGCGTCGCTGTCGTTATTTATTTCCGCCCCTCCGCTTCCTATTCATCGTCACTTCCATCTCATCGCCGCATCCGGTGAAGTTTTTACTCGGAAACAAAGGAATGGCCACGGCGCTCGATCCGGTCACTCCGTCTTCCTTTCCTCGTTCGCACTCGTCCAGAGCACGCGTGTCTCTCTCCGTGCGTCTGTCTTTGTGCTCGAGATGAGCAGCGGAACGCGAGCGGCTATTTTCCCTACACTCCACAACCACCCGCCGCCGGGACTCAGAGCACACAATTAAGTGGGCTATTCTGTAAGGCCTCGGTGTCGACCGATCACCGGCAGTGACGAAATTATGACGTCACAGCCTGGGAAATTTTAATTGGGGCCATTCAAGTGTTGAGATTTGGCGGGAGCTCCTTCGTCACCTCCTCGGATTTTATGATATTCGACCGCGTCAAGGACATACTTATTAAGCCCCCAGTAAGGACTCGACACCGTCAAACCTCAGTAAATCCTTGGTCCTGATGTCACAGTCCCTGACAAATTTCCAAATTTGAGTGCCCTCTTCGAAATTTTCGAGGCTGTAACGTCAAAGCTTTGTCACTGCCGAGGATCGGACATTCCGCCTGCCTTGGAGAATGGTGACCCGACGTCCACTGAATAAAGTAACTCCCTCCAATCCCCATTACCTGGAGTAATATACGGTGTTGTAATATGATCAAATTAATTAAAATCTATAATCAATTGATAATTTAAAAATTTTTTGATGTTCCAAAGCGAGAAATTGAAATATGAATTTGTAATTTTAATTCCCAATAAATTTCAGTGGTTACCGGAGATTCTCATGCTTTGCCCTAGGGTTTCCATGATGATAGCCCGTAATTCTGTTCCAAAGACGCTGCCCTGTACCCGGAGGGTCGAGGAGGAAATTCTGGACTGTGTGCTCGGTGGAAATCCATGGAATAGCCAAGGCCCTAATCAGGGCTTTCATTCAAAGACAGAAAGAAAATTATGCTTTATCAAGTTTTTTCTTCATCGCCAATTCAATCATTAGATGAAAATTAAGGGCTATCTATGGTTTTCGCTACCACTGCACCGTATAGACGATACACTTTGAAGATACGTCATAAATACTTCGAATCATGGCTTGAGATCACGGACCAATTGGCTGGCGTGATAGAATAGAACGTAATATCTAATCTGTTCCGGGCATCACACGTGGAGAAAGCACGAGTGTAAACTAAATTCACTTCGACAAAATGGTAGAATATAATATGATCATGAGAAAAACATATCCATAAAAACATGTGTGTAAATAAAATGCTCTGCTGTACATATTGTAGTAAGAAATCACACCGTACTATTTTCGGCATTTAAAACAGTACTACACCCGCAGAAAATATCCGGAAGCCAGTTCAGATTAAAGGCGTCAGTTATTGTCAAGAGTTTTGGAAATTTATTTTTTAATGATGACCTCTCTCGGCCCGAAGAACAGATCACGTCATAATCTCTGTGGAGCGAAGCGTTTTTCCAGAATGGGGATAGGGGTCCACTATGACCCAGAATCGCAATCTTTTACAATTAAACTATCGATTTTATATATTTTGCCACGAGCACCATATAATTATTTGGAAATTAACTGTGGGGTTAATTTTAACATTATCTTCGGGTCAAGGAGAATGACGCTATTCAAACGACCGCTTCCGCGCCGAACAGGACCTTCCCTGGACGTGTTGTCTCATGGCACATCCGGTCTAAAGCTGCAGCGCTGCTTGTTCACACCTCTTCGATACTATCCCACGCTGCTGTAAAAATAAAGTGTGACCAAGGATTTTACTAAGCATATCTATCCAATTTACTGATGGCTGTCAATGGAAATTAAAGTGAATACTACGAAGAGATTTAAGAAACTTGGTTCTCTGTAGAATAGAGGAATTCAATGAAAGCAAGTGTAGGAAATGTTACGTTATGTACTGGATTCCTCTCATCTTTGCTTGTCACTTTCCTAAATCTGTATACCTGTGGAATATTTAAGTATGGCAAGACTAACTTCGGAGTTCTTGTAGTAGCCCATCATCAGGCAAGGAGTGAAGAAGGTTCGCTGGTAGCTAGGGATCGAAAAACTTAAATATCTATGTTGCTACATAATGACCGTATGTCTCCAAATGACATGGCTTTATGATTAAAAAAATGGCATTTTCCCAAGCATCTATGACAATTAGAGCCCATAAGCTTGCGTGGCATTGCCAAGAGTAATTTATCGAAAAATTGGCGCCGTAAGAAGGATTATGATCGAATAAATCGATGACTTGCCCCTTTCGCTACGAGGAATAATAGTGCGGCCATCAAAGTGAACACCTTCTGACTGAAGGAGGAAAGCCCTAAATGAGTAGCGGACTCCATATGTTGATCTTAGGTATGTTCTTAAATGAATGTCGGTGTTATTCCTCGAGGCGGATAATGGTGACGAATTTGAAGCAAATACGCCTTTCGCGAATTAGAGCTGGCGGTAGGCTACTGATTTTCTCTCAGAATATTTTAATCTGCAAATTGCTCGCGAGCCTTATTAATGAGGATAAATGCGTCGGGATGTTTCAAAACCAATCAATTGTTTTCAGTGAAAAAATAAACAGAATCATACTCTTACATCTCTATTTCTTCTCATTTGGGTTATTTCACTCATTACGCCTTTGAAGATCGGATAAAATTCCCTCCTCATTGCTGTTGAGGAATGCTAATTGAAAGTGCAAAGAGCATTGACTTGATCACCACTCAATTTACGGTTTCATTGCATGAGAAATGTATTACTCCGCATATATTTGATTTTGGTGGCATTTCTCTGGAGTCTATAATCCCATTCGTCCTTCGTTTAATCTTTACAATATCAACCGAAATATCTTGTTCTCTTAATTGCATAGATTTAGCATTGCCATCAAACTGGTCCTTTGTAAATAACATTCTCTACAATGTTCACTTATCTGTGTAATTGGAATAACATCAGACTTGTGTAAGCACTCTTAAGTGAAATTTAGTCCTCTCGATTCGTTAGTAAACTTAATGAATTACGCTAATTTGTTAACAACCACGTAAAGACTCCTTGTAATTGTTTTTTAAATACAGATGAAATATACTGTTCGTGATCTGAATAGCTGATGTGTGTATTGCAACGGTGGCCATTTACACATTTGAATCGCCGAGACTTGAATATGCTGCTCGGGTTTCCATTTTGGATGATTCGGCGCACGTTGTTTGGGAGCGGTGCAGAGGAAAAGAATATTTTTGTTTTTTTCTATACTTCATTCCTTTCCGGTGTGACAGCAGAAGTGGGGGGGGGGGACATGGCAGGTGCGATGTAACCGCGTGACGCAATCGAGGACATCATTCGATGAAGAGGCCTCCTTCGGCAGCGCCACTCAAGACAGTCCGTAATATGACGGTGACGGAGGGTTGGAGGAAGGAAGGGGTGGGAGCAGGGGGGTGGGGGAAGGAGCCAATGTTCATAGCGAGCGCTCATCTCCTTTCATCTCTCTGAGGCTGAGGAGACTGGACCAGAATGGCGTTTCCCCCTGCCTCCGAGGATGACTCGTGCGAAATGACAAAATCTGCCCCATCCGTGACTTCCCTCCCTCAATGCCCCCCAAGGGGATTATGGGATGTTAGGAAACTGCTCTCGATTGGCTGGGCTCATTATTCCATTCGTCACGTCGGTGACTTACGACACGCATCCGAAGAATGCGGACGAATCATCACACCAGTGGTAGCTGATGAACAATTGGCTCTGGCGTGTGGTGTATTATTTGGGCGTTGTTCGGTAACCTGTTGTCTGACATGAATCTTAAGAATTTTGCAATTCTGCGAAGCATGGCAGAACTCCGAAATATTGTAGGACGTAACTAACTAATGCGCGTTATAATCTCCTTTCGTTAATTGCATCTTATAATCCACTCCAAAACAGCTTTTTCCCTTATAAATGGAGCTTGTCGTGGATTGAAGGATGAATTATATTTATCTAAATGATGACGAGAGAGATTGCATGTTTCCACGGTAAAACCAGTGGATTTCTTTCAGAGGAATATTGCTATCTCTCTATCTTCTTTATGTTCCAATTCTAGCGCATCACGCCGCGACACTTTGGGCCGTCTAATACTAGACTAATTTTCCACGGTTCTCCTGGAAGATCATTTACCAAATCCTAGCCTTATGGCGCCTTGGCATATAACTTCAGTCAACTGTTGGTTGATTTGAATATCTGCGATCGGCAAATGCTATGGAGACATTACCCGCGCGAGTGACTCTTTAACTTTCGAACGTAAACGTTACGAAATCTGCACCCGAGCCTGGAGAACCACCCCGTAATAATGTCTTGCCCTGAAACACTGTGAAATTTTTCTCAGAGCTTTTTCTTAAACTTGGCTCCAATTTTTTCCCGAACATTTTTGTCGTAACACATGACTCACTTGAAACTTAAAGAAGTTAAAAGGTTACTTCTGTCAATTCTTGCGGGAGTAGTATGCTCGTGTTTTCTTTTTGATACTATGGCTGCTAATTTTCTTATTGGTGTAATGCGAGGGCGGTAATAAATGTTCATCACTTTTGGAATGGACAGTGTGTACCAATGGAGGTAACTATACGTATGGAAGCCTAGCCACGTTAAATGTTTAAGAATAGATTAACACTCTTGCTTTTGTGATCACCGAGTACATCAAAATCGCCAAATACATCAACAGATATATACCAGCAGATCAAGACAGTCATTGCTTGACGATACTGGCAGAAGGCCCGCCGAAAGCTCGCACTTAATAAAATTATGTACTTATGTTACCGAAAGAAAATAATGTTTATTATGTAACACCCTGAAAAGCTGAAATCAAAACCAAAACATTTGTAAATGTTCCGGTATGGTTTAATGGTAGAGCACTGGTTTAAAAGCTAAAAACTCTTGTTCATTGGTCGTTCAATTCCAAGATTGGTTGACTTCAGCCCCCTATCCTTCCCTATCTAATGCTTGGTCCCTTACTTCCTGGAAGTTTTATTAAATGTGTATTATTTCTTCCATTTACCCCTGTATCCTGTGTATTTATTTATACCTGGGACTTCCTCTTGGGACCTTTCCCGCCATTCAAATAATGAGATGAAGTACTCTGTGGATTTTTTAATTAATTAATTATAATAATTAATTTAATTATAATAATTTACGGGGGGGTGTATTTAGATTTGTTGTATTCATGTTAATTAATTATTATTTGTTCTCCCCCAGACCTCATAGGCTGACAGCGCCCTCGGCGGCACAGGACAGACACGGAGCAGCCTGGCTGTGTGGCGGACGCATACAAGGGACGGGGGGAGGGAGGGAGGGAGAGGTCGTAGTGGGGGTGGGAGAGGAGGGTATGGCGATGGGGAAGAGGTGGACTGAATAGAGTGCACGGACGCGAAGAACAGAAGCCGTGAGTATCCATCCAATGACCAAGCCACTTTCATGTGCTGGTAAAGGCACGCCTAAATTATACAAGAGCCCGTTTCTTACCGTTCTTTGCGTCAAACTCGTCAATTTCCTTTTAAAACGTGAAATTTTATGCTGGGGAAATTAAATTGTACTTTTTCCTTACTGTTTGTATTGCTGAAACATAACTGATTTCAACCACTACCTTCCCTAGATTTTGAAAAGCAAAGTTCTCGTACAAAATATGATATTAAATCGACAACACGTTTTATGATTACTCTTTATTGTTACAGGCAACAGTTACCGCGCATTTTTCCATCAAATAAACATGATTATATTTAAATTACTTCTGTAATTTGTTAAAAACTCAAAAAATAAGATTGGCACACACAAACATTCTATAAATAATGAATAAAATACATTTAAGTTAGGGGACACCATGCTGTTTGACCTATTGAGCATGTCTCTCTTCAGATGAGAATTCTTTCTTCTTTGAGAGATACTTGAGGATTTTTCAGAGAAAGAGATAATTCATTCTTCTCCCGTGCGAGAGCGTGTCTAGCAGGCGAAACACATGGTGTCGTTCCACTTTTACTACTGGTGCCATTAACGATTACTGTTTGGGTTTATTATTTTTTATTTATTCTTTTGGTCCTAGGAACGTCCATTATGAAGCCAACATATTACATATTACCTTTCAATTTCGCTACAGAAATATCCTTATTGATAGTTATTCTCTAATTGAGTTTTATGTTAGATAAATACTCAATCCCTGTTATGTCAATTTTATTCGATATTCGTGATGATGTTCTTATTCGTGGAGTTTAATTTACGAAAATCTTGTGCGGGAAGGTTAGACTTTGCTCCAAGTTTCTTGGAGGACAAATCATTTACTTTGATCGGTTCTGTAACTCGGATCTCTAAATATCGCTCCGAATGTTTCAACCACTAAAGGTACAGAGGTATCATTATCCAACGTGGATATTTGAGGTCTTGAAAGAAACAATTGATCCGGTAATTCTGGATATAAAGTGCCACGGAAGCAGTATAAATCGTTCCCTTAGCTCCAGCCTCCGTGAGGTTATGGGGACTCTACGTATACCACGGCCGAACGCTCCCGCAAGCGTCTACACACTTTAGTTTTACGAATTTGCTTTGCTACTTAAAGCCAGCCTCTGGATGAGGATTAATGTAGATTATTAGTATTGTAACTTATTCCTCTCTATATAATTATTTCGGTTGCGGAAGAAACGTAAATTTGTCGAAAATCAGCTGATCGCCATTACCGTTTGTCTTGGATTCCTAAAAATTATTGCATTTATTATGAATGGCAATCCTTCATCTCTTCCCAGGCTGTCACCATCAGATTATTGCTTAAATGGTATTGTAACTTAAAGAGTGAACTTCCTCGTGAACCCATGCAACGCTCTCCGCTGTTAAGCCGTCAGTGGCACTGTTGTCCGAAGCGGCGAATGCAGGGGTAGGCGAAGATCTCTCCCAGGATGCGGCGGAAGCCAGAGCTAAAAGGGCGTTTCCGGCTTATGTATGCAACCCTCTTAAAACCGAACGTGGAGAATGGTTCTTTTCAATAGAATTATGATTGCAAGTGGCCAGTACAACCACTATATATATATCAGAACTGACAAGTCGTGGCGCCGTGACACCGACGGGCAGACCCGAATCGGCCGCGTCATCGAAAATTCGATGTCGTTTACGGGGTAGCAAATGGACTCAACAATTCTATTCGGATTCGCATTGAGAAAGCTTTGAAGAATGTCATGTATGAATAACTAAACGGTGAATAAATAAACTATTTTACTCTCTTAACTTGAAAAACGGGTTAAGGACAGCGTCCGCCATTTTGTTTTCTAGATAACTCAAATAAAATGCATACGGCATTCAATTCACGTTTAGTTAAGGAAAATTAGTTGCTTAATAGAATAACGAAGATTTTGATTCAATATGATCTTTCTAATTGTAAGCGGTTCTATTACAGTTTGAAATCGGAGATTTTCAGAGAAAATCGAAGACAGGCGCTTTTCACGAAAATCGTTGAACTCTGAGCCGCTGCTGCTAATTGTTTATAAGTGAATACTAAAGGAAATGAAATGTGACATCACATGACCTAGCAAAGTTTCAGCTTCCAGACTGAAAAAAGCACATCGTGAATTTTGGCTGGATCTTTTCGATTTCAGCCCCCTGTGGTGTGGCGCGGACGCTCGCATAGTGCCTCTCTTTTGTTCTTTTTTCGTGAGGAGCCAATCCCTATGCTCCGGCCGCCAGATCACACTCTTGCAATTTAACGCCTCGTGATTCGGTCACACGGAGCGCATTCGAGTATGTATATACCGTTCTCTCCCTGCCCCCCTTCGCCAACCCCTCTCCCCCCTTTCCTACCCCCACCCCCGTGTTGCCCTCGCCCCCTCCCCTCCAGCCTAAATACCTGTCGGCGGCGCTCATTGTCAGATGAATCCCTTTTGGAGTCGTCAATCGCCCGAGATTCGCCTCTCTACGAGAGTTCGTCATGCAATCGGGCCCACGGCCGTTTTTCGCTCTAAGGGCGGATTAAACGGTGCACTGGTTGTGAGGAGGACATTATTATTGAATGATAGTAATTGGGCTGAGACCAATAATATGGTCATTTAGATTCCAATGGCGTCTTTTCATAGCTTTTTCCTGGGAAAATCCTAACCATCGTGTTGAGAAATGAATGAGGATTATGAGAAATATAGAATCGAATTGAATAGAATAGAATAAGTTTTAGTATGCTCTGGGTTTCCCCATAAGAGCAATAAAAGAAAATACATATCAAATTCTGCTTTGAACGAAAAAATAACAGGTATCGTTGTCGAGCGTTCTGATCCATGTAGCATTGTGGGAACGGCAATAAATTTATAAAATTTATTTTGAGGGTCACTTTTGGTTTTAACTTTTAAGGGTCTTTTCGTCTTCACATACCACCTCTGGATAGCGTTAATTTTATATCCCATATCTTTGTTTTCTGCGTAAGTTTTTTTACTTCCCTAAAATTGGGAATGTGAAACCTTTAGCATGTGATTATGGATAAAACTCTTTTCTTTTATCGAGTGGTCTCCCAGGAATACTCTTAGTTTTTGTGACAAACGTCTTCAAATGATGAATATCCAAAATGGAGCCAATTTAGGAAATTAAAATCCAAAACAAGTGGAAAATAGGAGTTGTGATGAGATTTTCAGGTATTATCTTTTCACCTGGAAACAATCTAGATAGGAGTTCTTGGATAGAGTTCTCCTTTCTGACACGTTTTGAAAGCGATGTCGATTTTCCTCGTCAAGCCAGTCATTGTGGTACACTAGAAAGATTCGTTGTGTGCGTTAATGATACGCTTTGCATTGTTTACTTGTCAGAACTTCGTACTTTTTATGCCGTAGTCAGAACATATTTGTTCTACTTAGCGAAGAAGCTGTAATCAAATCTACTTACAAATGCTATTACTTCCAGAAGTTAGAAATTTCTTTAAGAGCACATTCCTCTATTATCGCGAAAGATTTTGATACGCTTAAGACTTTCGAGCGATGACAATAATATCCCCTTCGCTGCAAAAAAGATCGCTGACCTACTGCCATATTTATATACTGATGTCGGAGCGATGCTGCGCCTCGCGTTCGCTTTCCCGACCGAATGCGCGCGCACCGTTTGTCTGCTGTTCTTGTGCTTTCCACCGTGCGAGTATTGGGAGGAAGGAAACTACATTATAATCAATGTAAAGTTGTTCAATCGAGGAGTAGACTTTGGAGTCCGTCTGAGATAACAGCGTATTTGAAAATACTGATTCCACTCAAATGAGAGGTGAAAGATAAACTTTTTTCACGATCGTATCATGACAGAAACCATTAAGGTAGAAGGAGAGAGAAGGTGCTTTTCTATTGTGGTAGCCAATGCTTGAAGCTGTGGCGATGGCGTGGCCGGTGAACCATCTTTGTTCCCCCGATTTGCATTAGCGCCCAAGGGTTTTTCGCAATTTGACGATGTTTTCCACCGATATCTCACTTGTGATCGGCATACATTTACTACTTGAAAGTGTTTTCTCCATAAAATACTTATTTATGTAAATTAATAACTATCCGACTCTCCAGAAAGTAACAATGAAATCGAAAAGAATCCCAAGCTCCTAGTATCCAATATACTTAAGGCAGTCCGAGCGAGATAGTTCCCTAATCATAATAGAGACCATATTCGAATAATACGTTTTAATTTCACCAGCAGTAGGACACAACAATTAAATATTGCACTATTAATGGTGCAATAATATAGTTTTATATGACATAAATCATAAGTAATTAAATAAAATATCAGAGTAAGTCTCTAACTTGACTAATTTTTTTCGCGCGGTGCGTTTGAAACTTCAAAACGGAAGGTTTTTTGTGATACCCAAGAACCGACTGCGGTGACAATATGATTATTTTCAAAAATAGTTGAGAAAACATACAAACCACTCACTGTTAGTTTTTCTACGACATCTAAGTGTTAGAAATACCTCATTTTGTAATTAATGTCTCTCTGGAGTGCATACACGTACCATTTCCCATGTAAAAGGACTGATATTTTCTGGCAAATATCTCGGAAAGCAATGTGGTAAGTAGTAGAATTTTTTATGTCATTGGATAGGTAAGATATTTCTCTTTAAAATGCCTTCAAACTACCTGAATGCCTCTTGAGTTACTTATTTAAATTTTCAATACAAGGTAGATTTTCTTGCTTTATATTCGCTGCTGCGTCCATTTCTCCGTGCTATCCAGAGATGAGCGATGGAATGAACCGGGGGTAGCTGCAGCGTGGTGCATATTTCGGTGGTTGTCAGGCTACAGTTCAATGATTCCAAGACCCCTCCGACCACCTCATTGATTTGAGCGAAGGCCTCCGCCATGGAGGATTATCCGATCGCGTTGTTCCCTTCCCCAAGCGTGATTGGATGTGTTTACCGATTATATGCATTTCTAACCGTTAACTGCGCTATTATCTTGAACAGGATAGAGTAGCTTGGGAGCCGTTCTGCGCCGCGACAGTACTCTTTTCGGGTAATAGCGCTAAAGTTTCTGTGGTGATTTGAATGCTCGCATCGTCGGGGTTAAAGGGTTGAAGGGGTTTTCCCGAATTGAAATTTTTGGTTCATTTGAAAAATTTATTGCCGCTGTTCGAAAATCTTGAAGCGTTAGACTGTGTGAACTGCGAGTGGAATACGCGTACAGGAGTTGTAGCAGTAGATGCCGCATTTGTCCGTGTCGCATAAGTTTCAGAATTGTTGGAGGGAGACTCGAATGTCCGAATCGACTTCTGCGAAGACTATATTTCTTGTGCTTTTCAGGTTGGAATAGTTTAATACAGTTAAACGAAGAAAGTCGAAGACATCGGTCTGGAAAAATTATTGCGCCTTAAACGCTCAAGAGACCTTATCGTTCTTTTAAGGCGCGTGCTGTCCATAAGCTTATTCCTACGTCTATTAATTGTTGTTGCTCTTTTTAACTACGTGTCAAAGTCTGAATGATGATGGAAAATTATATGTTTGCTCTTAATAATATGGTAGTATCTCGCTAATCCGGAACCCGCTATTCTGGACATTCGGTTAACCCGAATGGACCTAAAAAATTAATCAAAAAGCTTGTATTAATTTTAAAACCTGCCTTATTTTCAAACTTAATTATGTTACGTTTTCAAAACTCTTAAACAAACAAGGGCTACTACGACTACATGTAGTACCTCTTACATTAACGTATTGAAACGTTTCAGTACGATGATATAATTCCATGGAGTGTTCGCTTGTCCTCGGGGATTGATCGATGGACATTTTATATACGCGCTTCTAACATTTTTATGGTGAAAAACATCGATTTTTAGTAGTTTTACCCATCTGAAACTCGTTTTACGGACATTTTAAAGATTATTCCATTCAATACGGAATTTCAGTGATCGAAACAGGATTTGGTACCATCTAGTTTGTATTGGCATGGCACTGTTGTTTCAAAATTTTAAAATCCTAATATTCGTTGAAAACTGTTGCTGACGTTACAGTTTTCCTCGTCATGGAAATAAGACGAATTTTCCTTGACGCTATGATGTGAACAAGTGTGTTGATTTACCCAATGTAAGCATTGTAATGGCTTGATTATTTTTAGTTCGGATATGGAGTTTGGTTCAAATAGCCTTCATCTACGTGAGCCATCGAGCCAAGTCACCCATAGGAATAAATGTGCACTGATACCCTCGTTGAAATAGTTGATAATAGCAGTTGTGAAAGAAGTCGAGGGCATTAATCAGCGAACTAAACTAAATTTAAGTGGGAGGGAAGATTCAAACCAAATACCAGGTGGCGATGAAGAACCGGAAAGGAAAATTTTCATGTTTAAACCTCTTCATCTTGGTGCCTCCCATGCTTTTTTACATGCGCTGATTCCTTCTGGTGACTCATGAACACGACAATGAAATTTCCGAGTCTGGAAAACGAGGTAATCGTTCCGTCGATTGATGATGATGTAGGTTGTGTGCGATGTTTCTCCTCGAAGCACGTCGTGCCCGATGTACATCCTCATTTTATGCCCCATAATCGCTGATGTGTTCCCAAAAAACGAAATCTGAAATTATAATTGTTGTTCGTGGCTGCTCTCTCATCTCATCATCTGCTCCACTCGATTTCTTCTCATTATTCCCACTTTCCTCGCGAAAGAATCCTCTGCTCTTCCTTAAGCGCACATGCTCTCTCCTTCCCATCAAACCCTCCGGCGGACCACCGTCCACTGTGCGTTGTCCAGCCCGTGGCGCCAATGCAATGGTAGCACCACGGTCCAACCCACTTCGGGTGCCGCGTGATAGCGGCCTTCCATCCTACTCTCGCCTATGCCTCTCCATCCACCCGACTATGATGCCTTATTTTGCTAAGACTATACCCAGTCGTACGTCGGAAAATCCGTGGCTGTGACGTCGAAGTCCTGGACAAATGTCAACATTTGAATGGCACTGTTGGATATGTTCGAGTCTGAGACGTTCAAATTTCGTCGCTATCTCTACTAAAAAATTCCGAGGCCATACAGAACATCCCCCATACTTGGAAGGGCGATGTGAGCGAGGGAATCTAGTTTTAAATGCCATTTAAACACTTCGCCTAATGTCAATCGACACACATTTCGCAATAGCTCGATTATTCACTTGCATATTTTTATGCAATGCGAAATATTACGTTTCATATTAATGTAATGGTTGCTGACTATATCAGTGTATCTTGCCGAGAAATGAACATGTTTTTACATGTGATGTGCGCCTTGATTTCAAATTTCGCGCCGTGGACCCAAGGCGTCAGCGTCATAACAATGTCGTAGGAGAGGAAGTCTCGGTAGCTTAACTAGTCCAAGATCCTTATACGTACCCTTGGTATAAGCACCTGGAACTAGTCAAAACACTCGGCGCGATGTCGAGGGATCCGGGTTCGATTCATGGTCAAGGTGAATGGTTTTTTCATTGCGAGTAGAATTCGCACTTGTCATAGCAATGCTCTAAGTTAGGCGGAAGTTTTTAAATATAAATTTATTTCGCATAATTTTTATTTCTATATGAATGTTCAGTTCAACCAATGAGTAAGCAATGAGTGGAATGTGGTCCATGAATTTTTTGATTCACTTAAGAAGTGATTAAAATGTACACTCCACGACTCACGATGTCCAACCACCTTAAAATGTCTCGCACATCATCGACCACCTCCCAAGTAGTGTCATCTCACGCGGACATGAATGCTTGCGGCACGTCGTCCATCGTGTACGCCAAATACCTCCCGCCAAAACCACGAAACCTTTGAAACCCTCGGGTATTGTGACCACCCGCGCCTCCACCCGTCCCAAGCCCAAACGAGACCTTCATCCTACCCACAGTCCTGATCCGTTATGAGCCTTTCTTCAACTGCGAGTTGTAAGCAATTTCTGCAGGATCTTTTTTGTCTGAAAACGAGGAATGCGGCCGCCGCGGCCGGGAAAAGCCGAGATGGAGAAAGAGAGCGATATGATGTGGCTGTCTGGCTCAACTCTCCACTCTTCCTCGAATCCCCTCGTATCCTTAACGTGTCACAGCCCATCCATCAAGTAGTTTGAGCGAGATTTTTTATTTATTTATTAAAACGCCAAAACAGCAGCTAGGGTCTTTACAATGGGTTTAAATAAACAAAAATAAGTTAAGAAATAATACAAAATATATAGTGAAAACAATAACAACAATAATCAACAACAAGAAAAAGAAAAAGTCAATTTTGTGGCAGGGTGGAAGAGGAGGACACAATGCGTTTAAGTTGGGAAGAAAAGATGTTGCGTGAGGAGAAAAGGTCAAGGGTAGGGTGACTGTTGGCAAGGGTATTATAAAATGAAGGTAGGTGCACCATGGTAGAAAATGGCACGTTGGGAGGTGGAGAGACGGAATTTGGGTGTGTGAAACAGACTTACATCGCGAGTGGTTCGGGCAGGGATACGGAGTGAAAAACAGGAGAGAAGATGATCAGAGCGGAGAGACCCGTTCCTGATAGAGAGTAGGACTTTAAGGTCGGAAATCAGCCGGCGATGGGGGAGATGCGAGAGACCTAGAGACAAAAGAATTTCAACAAGAGAGCTGTGTCTGAGGGAGGGCACGCGATGCCGGACTATGGCTAAAAAGAAATTAAGAGGGCGGTTGAGTATTTTAAGTGTAGTGGGGGACGCAGTTGACCGCATGGGAGAACAGTAGTCAAAAGGATGGGCAGTACACATCCAAGAATCATATATTTAAGGGGAAATGGGTCGGTAATTTCATTAAGTCTGTATAGAATCCCCTCAGGGCCTGTCTACCATTCTTCGCTTAAGTATCAATGTGAGAAATCGGCCATCTCCGAGCGCGGCACCCTGACGTACCATACGATACAGTTTGACCAGACGAAATTGATAGCTCGCTCCCTGGGATGCTGGCAGCGCATCTCCAAGGAGGCGATCGAATTTAGGATGGGGATGAATGCTGTTCAGTTTGACCCGAGATATAACCTTTATAATACTTGAAATCCCATATTTAATAAAAGTAAAAAGAGGATCCCGAGGCCCTCTCTCCTGCGACCACATGACCTCGCGTCCAACGTGCCCCATTGGATGAGGAGGCGGCCCTTTACCCTGTCCACGGCATTCACCTCTTGCCCTGAGGACGGCGCTCGAGTCGAAACGTCGGCCATCATGAGCCATCTCACCCGAACGGAAACCCAAGAGAACTTTAAGGGGGGCACGAAGTGAATATTTTAGATATAGTGACGCAAAAGCATTCATTTGATATGAATGAAATTTCCTGCAATTAACTAAATACGCACGCACAGGTCCCTTTCATTTGACTCATTATTTTCACGCCGTGCGGTTTATCCGAAGATTTTTTGGAGAGTCTGTAAATATTTCTGCAATCAGCAATTGACTTATTTTTAAAATAGTCTATAAAACTTATAATGTGCCTACTTTTGGCGAGATCTTAGCGGTATTTATTCCTATTTTTAATAAAATAAAGTCTTCTTGTAGTGCATACCCACAGAATTATCCTTTCAAATGGAAGGTTATTTTAATTTGTTGGAAAACATCTGGGTTATGTGGTGGATGGCAGATATTTTGGTGTCTTTTGAAAGGCGAGATATTTCTCTTTAAATCGATTCCAAATTCATTGGCCTCTAGGAGAGATGTTATCAAGCTCAAAATACCAAAATGGCACGAATGGCCTCTTCTCCCTATTGACCTGTCCGATCAAGTGATCTCAACCATGGGATTTGAAGCGGGATTACGATCGAAGCGACATTTTATAGCGTGACTTTGATGGTCGATTGTGTTCAGTTTTCCGTTTTATTCCTGTCGAGGCGGATTATATTCCACATATCTTTAAATGGCTCGCGAGCTTATTTTGAGGAATTTCAAGCTCATCTTAAGTTGGTCGGAGGGATTTTTGTTTCTGTACACAATTGAACCAAACTTAGCATACGTGGCCTTATTACGTACAGATAAAAGTGACAAAACTTACATACCACTGATTTGGTTCAATGCTATTTTAAGACAGCCTTATGCCACTTGATATTATTCTAAGTAATTTGATTCTTTGTGTAAAGATTTAATACGTTCATTCCATAATAATTGTTGCTGACAGTTATTAAGGTACCATGCCGAGTAAAAATCTCGTATTTACGTATGATTTATTATTATTATTATTTTCGTTTGAATTTCGAATTCTGCGCTCATGCTTCTTGTTTGTTACTTCATGATTGGTTATTTTCTCTCGACGATGGATGTATTTTAGTGAAGCGTGGCCCAAGATTTTGACAAGTTACTTATAAAGTCATTAAAATATGCGCTCAACGACTTACGATTACCGCTCCAGTCACCTTAAAGAGTGAAATAAAATAAACTTTGTATTTGTACACAATTTATTGGTGAACCCCGACAGGTTTCAGCACTTGCGTGTTACTTTCAATATATAAGTATCCTTTGCGAACGATGTGCAAAAATGTTTGTTTGGTTTGTTAACTAAAATTGTTGAACTTTGGTGCTGTTTTGCTGATGCATTGGTCGTGAGTTCGAGTCCTCCCTTGGGTGGCCCAATGTTTAGTGGTGTCCCTTGGTTTGCGCTGATCGTGCTCGGTTATTTCCATTTACTCTCGTTTCCGTGGTAACAGTGGCGGTGTCTATTTGCAATTAAGAGGTATGATGGATGCTTCGTCACTTTTATGGTCTTTCACTCAAATATTGGTTCAAAAAAGGCCGAATCTTTACTCGTCTCTTCTCAGTCCCGTCAGTTGATGGAGATACGTGAGGAAAAAACACTTATTTGTTCCGAACTTCCTCCAATTAATTATTTTCGTTCATTCCCGTTATAAATGAGTCCAAATTTCAACTTCTGGACGCATCTACGTTTCAGTAGCCAAAACAGTCGTCGAATATTTTCCTTTCGGTGGTTTAGTTAGTATTTTGCTTAAAATTAATCCATAAATTTTTTTAATATTGCTTAAAATTAATCAATAAAACGAAATATAGAAAAAAAGGAAATAAAGATAATAAATTTTCTTATTTACTTTTATTGAAACTTATTTCATTCCGCTTAAGTATTTATTAAGTAATAAGTCTTTATAAATGTTTTGTCGATATTTAACTCTGTATTTTTTATTGTTTAATGTCAATTGGTGAAATTAACATTGTTTTTTTCATAATTGAGTGACATTTGAGGTGTTACCATTTGTTCGAAGGCAATGACGTAATAAATTTTCTATTTTGGAAGATAATATTTTTTTTAGACATTCCTTGCATTCCTTTTCGAGCAAAGAATGTTATGTTTTCGTTTCACAGTCTAGAAAGATCTCGGAATTCGGTTTCGGCGGGAGTTCTGAGTGCATACTTGCGCCAGATGTGGAAAAAGTGTTCAATGTCTCACTTTCAAATATTACTTCTCCCTTCTTATTCCTTCAAATATTACTTCTCCTCCAATGTCTCACTTTCAAATATTACTTCTTATTCCCTTCTCTTGACTCCGCCCACACATTCCTGCGGGTAATTCCTTGTAGCCAATCCAAAGTTTCTTCTTTTTTTCTCCCTGATCACCGGCGGCATTTCATAATATTCCGCTGCTTTAGCCTCGCAGGACGGCATCAACTCTCAATTTATGTGGGGCGCTGCCAGATAGAAACTTTTTGCCCTGTATTCGTAATGTTGATGTGAAAGCCGTCTCGGTCCACTAAATGATTGAGTGCCTCCCACGGTGAATTTAAGCGCCGATGATATACTATTAATCCATTAACTCTTAAGACAATTAGATCGACAGCCAGCCGATATTTTGGCCTGTGGAAGCATAATCTTTGTCTAATCCAGACACGCACTTATGGCATGCGTCGTCAAACGATCGAGGTGTTAATAAAGAGACATAAACGCAAGACAGAGGAGTCCTGGATGATATTTATTTTTAATATTTAAGTGCCGCCCAACAATTGACGAGCGGAACTCACTTCATTGTGAGCATTGCAAAAGTAACGGTTTGTGCAATTCTTACATAGATGTAAGCAAATTTGTTATCATCAAAATTTGTTAGATTGTGGTTTCTGTGTTTTCTCAACTATTTGTAAGAGTGAACCAATAACTCAACCCATAGATTTTTATAGAATCGCAAAATAATCTCTTTGTGAAGGTGTTTTACCCGTACGACGTGAAAAAATGAGTAGCATTAAAGTTTAATTTAGATATATTACTTCAATCACTGATAATGTTAGATACGCAAAACAATATTCTCGCCATTAACATTGCAATGTTTACGTAATGCTTCTCTCGGTTCTTTAAATCAAAAATAAAATTCGGATATTGTCTCCATTGTGAGAAGGAAAGAAATCTCGCTCAAACTACGTGTAGACGTAACCCCAACCTCCTTTGTACTTGGCACTCTAGGAATGAAATTAGATGTAAATGAATGAATGCTTGAGATTTTATAAATATTCACATAAGAGTGGCCAAATTCTTATCTTGAACATCTTTTTATTACATTATTGATAGAATATACAGTTTATAATCATAATTCAATCCTGTTGGCACTCGAATCAATTTTTATTCGGCTCCATTCTCCGAATAAATCCGTCAATATTCGAATCAATTCTAGAGATTATAATGTTTAGATGTTCATTTTCTTATTGGTGCCAATTGGTCCATTCGCAGCGAGGATGGCGTCCGAGGGCGTGGTGAGGGAGGTGCTGTCGTCGGCGGGCGGAGGAGGAGGAAGGGGTGCGGAAGGGGTGCTGGGGACGGCCGGCGGCGGAGGCGCCGGTTGGGGCGGCGGCTGGGGCGGGGGCGACTCCCGGGAGTGGCTGGCCATCGCCGCGACGGCCCCCTTGCCCCTCCTCGGCCTCAGCTGGGCCCTGCTCGTCTCCCGCCTGCACCGCCGTCTCTGGAGGCCCTTGGACGTGTTCGTGGCGGCGCTGCTCTCGGCCGGCATCGCCAAGCAGGCCCTCACGCTCGCCTTCGCACTCCTCTCGCTCCTTTTGCTGCCCCCGGACGCCAGGGCCGGCGACGCATCGGCCGACGCCGTGCTTGGACCCCTGGACGCCCAGAACCAGCCCGTCGACAGCGGTGAGTCCATTTATGTACTGCTCTGCGTTTCGCTCATGAAGCGGCGGTGACGTCATTAATGCCCCGAAGGTATGATATGTGACCCTGAGGACGATGGCAGACTCTGCCTCCGAAACGTCAGGACCGCCAAACAACATCCGCCGGTTGACAACCTGAGAGTTCTACATTCTAAGCATTCGCCGGGAAAGCTAAATTTATTGCACTACACCAGATGTTACTATCACTTTGTCTGAACTATTGAATGTACAATTAGTACGCCATACTTAAGTACATCGCCATCCTCTCTCGACGTATGTGAACAGTGATAAGAAGATTTAACACTTTCCAGCGAATGTTAGAGGTTAACGGTTTGGATATTCTACCGATTAAGTTAAAATCATTTTCGCAAGTGACACCAAAGCCTTGCTACTTTTTTATGCACGGCTCGGGCTGGTATCCATTTTGAAGGAGCTACTTGGGAGCCTGAACGCAGTCAAAAAAGACCCACCACTGGGATTGCAGTGGTCGGGTATTATGTATATTACATACTGTAGAATAGTCCTATCAGGATTCATTTTGGTATTAAAACGAAGGAATGCTCACAAAACTATTGAATGTGCCAAAAGTTCATGAAAAAGTATTTAGTTGCCGAGGGTATATCTTTGAAAGTTTACATTTAGTTGGTCGACATGCAATTCGAGGTCCTTTCAATGAAGTCGAGCGTGTTAAAGAAGTCAGGCACCGCCGTAACGCGTGCAATGTTGTTTACGGTAATAACTCAGCATATTCTCACGTTCCATAAACTTGGAAAGAAAGTTAACTGACTTTTCGTCGTATTTCGGCGTTGAAATGAATTGCAATATATAAACCCGCATTAATCAATGCCATTACATAACTTTATGACAATACGTGATGAATGTTGACGAAGATTACATTGGTTTTATTCCGCGTTGGTTCACTTCCTTGTGCAGTGGTTTTACCGGCATTTCACGTTGCATCTTCAGATCTGAAGTGAGCTTTCCGTCAGATGTAAAGAGTGTCGTCTGAGGGTAAAGTAAAGATCAACATGGAAGATACAACTGAGACACCCTTGTTATCCGAACGACTCCAAGAAGGCCTTTATCCAACAACGGCTAATACTATGGCGATAGTGTCAATGAGAACATGTTACTTATAAAATTTTTGAACTAGCCTTTAGCTCGAGTGTAACTTTTTATCGATTTTCGCATAAAAGATATTTATCACTCTTTATAAACGGTCATCATGGCATCTGAAGGCCTCGTGCCTCCGTAAAAGGTTACATGTCCACATTGCGTCCTGGTCTCTTATGCCTCGCCGCCGCTGATCACTGAAGTGCACATATAAATAAACCTTTCATTTAAGTACACCATGTTGATGCCCATTCACCACTGAAGTAACTAATCCTCTTTAGTTAACGTGAGGATCACTAAGTAAGTGGAATAGGATGATATTGATGGTGTTTCGTCGAGTTGGTCGAGGCCTCGTCATCGATGGGTCGAGGAGTTTCGATAATCATGCACATTATACTTTTATTCGCATCGTTTATATGACGATTTGAATATTCTTGTGCGAGTTAATTTTGTTTTACAATTGCATATGCAGTCATGCGTATCTAGAAGCCACCAAAATAAACGGAAACACTTGCACGATACTAAGTTCTTTTCATGGACAATAGGTAGCACTGAGGTAGATATAATATCAGCGTGTAGAAGCTCGCCGGCATTGAAATAAGTTCCTCTTAAGCAGATACGCGTGTAGTGTAGACGAAGCATTAGTGTCCCCAGCACTGTGCTGTCGTGCTGACGATGGGCGTCTCCTTATTTCTTTTTAGGAATGGCGGACGGCGGCGGGTGGTCCTGGGACAGCGTGTCTGGCGCGATGGCGGCCACCAACACGGGCGCCGGGGTGGGCGACGGCAACAATCGCGAAGAGGCGCTGTGCTCGGCTGCCGTTTGGGGCCTCACGTCGGCCCACGCCCTGCAAGCGGCGGCCCTCGCTTCCCTGGCCGCCGACCGCGCTCTTTTGGCTCTCGGCTCTCGGCCGCGCAGGTTCCGCGCCGCGCAGGCTCGTTACCACGTGTGCGTGCTGGCCGTGGTGAGCGCTCTAGTGGGCGCGGCCGGAGTGTTCGCCAGGGGCGGCACCGTGCCCCCCCTGGCTTCTGAAGACGACGACCCGTGTCTCTTCCTGCCGCACCAGCTCGACTCCCGCTTCGCCCTCTTTTGGATCTGCCTCCACGGCGGACTCCTATTAGCCGGCGCCGCGCTCGTCGTCATGGTGACCGCCCGGCTCTGCTGCTGCCTGCCCAAGAGGCGATCGTGGCGCCGCGGCGCGACGGCGTCGTCGACGGAGGACGACAGCGGGTGCTGCGAGGACGAGGAGGAGGCGCCATTACCCGTCCCTTCGCCCTGCGACACTTCCACTGCCGCATCCACCGCATCCACCACGGCAAGCGGGCGGTGCGGCAGCACGACGGCACTGTACGCCTCCGCATCAGCCGCGCCTACCAATGGGAACAAGTGCGCCTGTTCGGGTACGATGGCCTTCCGGTGGACGGAGCCACCGTCGCGCGGCGGCGGCGGTCAGGACATCCGGACGGAGCTCCGCTGGTCCACCGTCGTCTCCTTAATGGCGCTCTACTACATCCTCAACCACGTCCCAGTTCTGGTGAGTCCATCTTCATCTCGATTCTTTTGTCCTTCGGTATTGAGCCCTTACCTTTATAGCACGCCCAAGGAAATCGGCGAATAAGTGGCGCAAGTCGTCATTCGTGGCCGCTGGCTAGCTAGCATAAATACCATCACATTGGCTGAGCTACTTGATTTCGTACTGGATGCGGTAGTTCTTTGCTGCTCTCTTCCAGTAGGACCTAGAGCCCATTGGCCAATCACGTTAGCTTCTATGTAAGCAGTGCGATCTTCACTTTCTGAAATGAGCGCTTTTCGGCTATCAGTAATTTTCAAGCATCAAAATAAACGAAGAATAAAATTGCCCCAATCGCTGTTTTGGCAGCGTGCTGCCATTGATTCGTTAATTGAAACCTCCCCCCCCCTCAAGTGACAAATTCCGTCATCTTGGTGAATTCGCGCGCACGAATTTCCAATGGACGCTGTGGAGCGCGTTTCGGTTTTCGTCATTCAGTGGGTACAGTTTATTCATATACACATTGAGGATTCAAATGTTTGGCCCCGCCGTTAAAGGCTACGCTTTTGTTTCCGTCTTCCGTTAAACGGCCCTCCCGTATGTCCCGTGAGCGAACTTAATCGATGGTAGTACCCACGTATGGTGTTGATGATAATGTCGGCGCTGCCATCGACTAACAATAAGTTTGCTTCATCAACTCGTCAATGGCCGCAATCAGTAGGGGTTAACGCGAACCTCGGGTAGTAAGTCCTTCTCAGTTGAAGAGATATGGACTGCGTGTTTTAAAATGTATATGATTACTTTTGTCATCTCAGAGTAACTTTGCAGATGTTAGTATCGATGTACAAGAGTGGCGGCAAAAAAATCGACGATGCTGATCGTTTTTGTTGCGTGCGGAACACTTGGCAGTACCCCTTGGGGAGGGGATATTAAACGTCCGGTGGTTGAATCTTCGACCACATTCAATGGCGGTTTTTCTTAAATTTCGCCGTTTCCAACAGCTCTCTCGCACTATGCTTTGAATGAGTAACTAGTGGGCGTGGTTGATTCGCCGCTCGTTATCTCAAGACGCTTCTGTCGCCTTTAAACGTATCTGACCTCCTTGATAGAATTTGAGCCTAGGCCTTCTCACCCCTCCCCCAGCAGAAAAATATACTTTGTATGCCGATTCGTTTTCCCACCTTCTCTCTTCCTCCGCTACAGTGCATTTCATGAGGCGTATCATTTCCAGAATTAGAAAGTCGAAAGAGAGTACGCTACAAGAGAGACGCTAAAAAAAAGTCTTACATCGATCATGTCAGCACGAGCAAACGTTATATCCCGGTCGAAGGATTTCTCTTTTCCATCTGTGTCGTTCTTTTGGTATGAATGGTATTTGGGATACGTTTTTGTAATTGATGGCAAGTGTTGCAGTATTTTCTTTCCCAGAGTAAGCCGAAAATGAAATCAACTACCTCTTCCAAAGAGGGGTAAGAAGCTCAGTTAAAATACAGTGGCGACACTCATTATTAATCTCCCCATTCTAAGTCGCTGCTGACGCTGGTTGCGCCTCTTTCTGCCAGCGAATAAAGTTAACCCTCCCATTGGAAAGGGCTAAGAAAATTCATTGGATCAAATGAGATATCCATAAAAATGTATTCATCTTAGTCGCACGAAAACTACACTCCTTCAAATAGCCATATTAAGGTACCTTTATCTGGAGTCTTTCTGCTATAAACGAATTTATTTCATTAGGTAACAAGTATTTTCCTTTACCGAAAACAGAGTATGAACCGAAAACACAACAGAGGAGTTCTCGATACTTCAGATTAGAGGGAGAAAGGCCAAGATTTCGTCGTTTACCAGGTGGCTACTATTACTTCTACTCTGTTTCAATGAGATCCTCAATCTTGTTTATTTTGTGTACCAACTACTTCAAGATATTCTCTGCATCAATTTGATCTTATGCTGCGCCACATTAATTCTTAGTTCCTTAACAACAAGCACTAGGAAAGTTTCTATTTTTTTAATCCTCATTGAGTCAATTTTCTTTCTTTATCTGTGTACATTCCTCTCACGGTTATTGCTGCAATTAATAGCACCACAGTTTCCTCCTCCTCAACATGGAGTCTTTTGAAAATGGTGTTATAATGGTGCCCCTGTGCTACTATTCTGTTTGATATTAAACTGTCATAACATGAATGGGTTGCAAGTTTTTCCTCCAATACGTCTCGGAATGCATTTGCTTGAATAACACTGCTTATAGACGCTACGGATACGAATATAGTTTTTCCTCATGTTTAGGTCAGTTATATTTACGACGAGCTTCTATTTGCTCGCCACCGTAAGGCGACACTGAATTGCAAGTTTACTGCCTTTGTTGTCGCGACTCTATACTGAGTTCAGAGCTAGCGGATTTACGCGCTCCCACCACCAGGGGGGAGGGCAATAGCTCATTCCCTTTCTCTTCAATTTTATATTTTCCTTCTATGGCGTACGCATAGCTTAACGCCATCACCTACATAACTGACGTGCTCCGCGCGCATAACATGCGAGGAATTGGAAAACGGACTCATTACAGTCCGTCAGTTGCCCTTGATTCTCCTTCCCCTCCGCTCAGGGTGCGGCTGGCTGCTCCTCAGAATCTTGATGCTCGTGGTTGCGTTTTCAGCGCCACTTCCGGAAAGTTTCGATCTCGTAATGCGCATGCGTGGAAATAAATTTCACTTATTCCAAACTGAAATAAATTTCACTTGTTTCGAATTTTCCAAGCATCTGTAGTAACAGCGTGTTTTTTTTTATATTCAAGACTTGAAATGATTTGCTGCAGAAAATAATGACACAGGTGAGGAAATCCCTACAAAATCGCCACATCTGTATAAAAACTCGTTTACTCTAAACTCTCATAACATGTACTTAAAAGTGGAGGAGTGCGTTCTTTTCCGTTCCTAAGTATTTTTAGTTGTGGTATAGAGCTCCCGGGGTGTTTGTCTGAGCATTAGCTATCGCTTCATTTGATATGGATTCCATATGGATGAGCTGCTTCGATGGATGCGTGTTCCTTGATAAGCAGTGCATAATGCAGCCATATCAAAATGGCAAAAAATTAAGGCAAAAAACGAATGCTGTATTGTGGTGGGACTGCAATCTCATCAATGATCTCACGTCAATCCCAGTACACCTTGGCGTTGTTTCATTTCCTATTTCGAACCTAAGATGGAACAGTTTGGGGTGAAGATGTCTCTACGAGGAAATAGCGATTGCTCTTGCGAATTGCGCGTTTGAAACAACGGATGGAGCGCTGAGGGTGCTCTCGCGTCGTAAATCGTTTTCATCTGTTCCACATCTCCACAATACCCTACGTGCCACATCATGGGTGTGTGGCACGGGGTGGGTTGTCACTAACTTGCAGTACACCTTATTATATTGAATTCCTCGAGCATGCGAGTACTGATGCATTTGCAAAAAAACCCTACTAATACTTGCCATGAGGCGCGGATTCGCTAATATTCGTTGTTCTATGAGCATGCCCTCAATGGAAAACTGTCTAAATTATATGATTCACGCATGCTCTCCAGACCGAATTTATGTAAAAAATGAGGAATTTCTAACGCCTATAGATAAATGGCAGAAATTTAATTTGTGTTCTAACCTTTGCTATTCCCGAAGTCTTCAAAATTTGTTAGATTGTGGTTTCTGTGTTTTCTCAACTATTTTTAAAAGTGAACCAACGACTCAATCCAGTGATTTTTAAAGAATCGCAAAAAAAAATATCTGTTGTGGAGGTGTTTTAACCGTACGGCGTGAAACAATGAGTCTCATTAAAATTTAATTTAGATATATTAATCACTGATAATGTTAGATACGCAAAATAATAATTTCGCCATTAACATTGCAAGGAGTGAGTACGAAATGCTTCTCTTGGCTCTTTAAATTAAAAATAGAATTCGGATATTGTCTCCGTTGTGAGAAGGAAAAAATCTCGCTCAAACTACGTTTAGACGTAAGCCCAACCTCCTTTGTACGTGGCACTGTAGGAGATAAATGTGTTCTCGGGAGGGAGATTTCTGTGATCGGCTCCAACCAGAGGTAAACAATGCGGGAATCCGCTTTTCGCTGAAAGTCCTGTGCGGAGGAATTATATGATGAATGCATAGTGTGATGAGTGACAGTTTTTTGAATTGTTCGGGAGACGAGAATTCCCTCGGGAATATCTCATTCGGAAAAACGGGAAAAACGTGAGTCGGCTATTCGCGCCTAACAGCAAACTTGACCAGCGGGTGTGTTCGTATGTTGGCAGACCCAGTGGTGGCAAACAAGCAGTCCGACTCCCACTCCTGCTGCTCCGCGGTTAGACTTTCTCCTCGGTCCGTCGCCCTATTTTGTTTTTCCCGTTTAGCGCTTCGATTAGAGCTCGCCGTAATGTGGGCATTATTCGCCCGAGTGTCGGGAGAGAACATTGGATCATGTTGTGTTGGTGGAAGTCATCGCACCTTGATGCTCACTTCACACGACGACACAAGAACTCGGAATGCGAAACTCATATGCGCGCTTTCGAAAAAGTGGGGCTGTTACGCTTCCTCGTCGTGATTATTTTGACCCACATTTCCGTCTTCGACGTGCTTCGACGTGGGAAAACCTTTATTCTCTCGGCTATCATCAGTCTCGATGATTTGTATGCTTACATGTGGCATTCTAGTTTACATCCCACGCGGCCTCTTCTTTGCGTGATGCCACAAAGTCCTTTGGTGTTATCTTTAGGGTCTTTTGTGAATTTTGGAAGTGCCCGTCACGCCTTAGATTATTGAGTCAACATTTGAATTCTTTTCGCCGAACTGAAAAGTGGGCTAGTTCCAGAATCACATGTTTTTCCTCTTATGATGGAAAACATACACAATCATCATAATATATAAAAAGTGAAATACAAGGTGAGGGTACAGTATGGGTGAATGATTGAGGATACGCTATCTTCGAAGCGGTGGGAATGGGACGGATTAATCGGCCAATGCAGGGTAAATGATGCGTGGGTGAGTTTGATAAGAATCTTCATAGAAAGTGCGGGGAATCTATGTGGAAAAGGACGGGCAGGATAAATGAAAGGCGATACATGGCGCAATTAAGAACTCTCAATTGCAGCAAGAGGAAAGGAATGGGCGTAGTTAACCATTATTGGGGCAAAACTCTGAGACTCAAAATATCCTGTTTTTTTCTATTTTGGCTATCCTTGGGCATGTAAGATGCTGGATATATTATTTATTTCAAAGCGTACCACTACGCCATATCCAGTAGAAACACCGAACTACGTGCATTACCGAAGATGGGAAACTTATATTCCAAAGAGCGTTCCCTACAGATACATACATACATACATACCCATCACGCCGTTCCCTTTCGGGGTAGGCACAGTCAAAATGTTTCACTCATTAATACATAATTGTACGCCTAACTCTGCTTCAATAATTTCCTCCATACTGATCTATCCTTGCAGACCTCTTTTGCCTCATTACCCCCATACACTGTTTCATACACGCCCTCCTGTTTTTAAGACTCCTAATACCTCTCACACCATTCATTCTACTCTCATATATCTGTTTCTTTATTCGACTCTCATCCATTCTCTCAACATGGCCAAACCAACGAAGCACACTCCTTTCATACACGTCCATTACTGGAGCATTTAACCTACATTTATTCATGACCTACTCATTCCTGACCCTATCCATCCTACTTTAGCCGCAAATACTCCTCAGATAACTCATACCCAAGGCGTTTAGTCTACTCTTATGTCTATCCTGATATACCCATGTTTCACTACCATATAGCAAAGTGGAAAGAAGTACACTTATGTTCACGGCAATTTTTGCTTCCTTAGACAAGCACTCTTTCCTTGATATGCTCCACATGCTACCTACCACTTTCCTTCCAGCATTCGCACGTCTCTTTATCACCTCATCTATTCTTCCATCTCTCGCATACATCTTACCTATGTACACAAAATCATCCACCTGTTCAATTACTTCACCATTCGCCCTCATCACTACAGATATGGTGGGAAAATATTTTCCCAGTACCCTATAAATGGTTAAGAGATATAAATTTAAGGAGCAAAGAAGGGAGGCATGAGATGTTGATAGGGAGGGGATGCAGGGAGAAAAACACGGGGACTGAAGAGAGAAAAACAATGTATGCAAGGCATGATGAGTCTGCTTGTATTATGGTTCAAAGCGACGATACCATCCGTTTTCATCAAGTCAAGATTCCAAATTTCCTTTACTTTACAGAGTTCGTTAAAGGTTACTATAGGGTCCAACGGAGGGGCGAGAATGAATGTCAAATATAGATTGACCTTTCGGCATTTTGCCCTTTTTGACCCATTTGCACCTTAGAAAAGACGGACGGAGTGTATATTATTACCGTTGTAATTTTTCTATTCACACCAGTGGTAGAAATGTTTCCGTTCGATTGGAATGACGGAGCGGAGGGAAACCATTTCGGAAGAGATCGGACTTCTTTTGTCATCGGTGACGAGCTGATTGCCAGCGGTCGAACCATTTTCATTCTTGGTGTAAAAATAAAACTTGGTTCAGCCATTTTACGCTCTATACTTGTTTCCTCATATTCTCAGACGTGGCTAATATTCCATTCCAGCGCTTTTGCTTGTGAGCATTAATTCCTAGTGCCTGAGAGTGAAAAGAAAGAAAGGCATGATCTAACAATTAGTTTTCTTTGAGGGTGCGTACCGGGAATACAATGCATCGAAATCAAGGTTAAATAAGTTCGGGAACGTACAAGGAAGAGACTGCTCATTTTCTTGGTTTCTAGTTAAGTTGTTTTAGTTCTTATGAAAAGCTGTGGAGAGATTCCGTTTTCTCTTACTCCAGCTTCTGCTGTATAATAGTGGTTCAATTATCTATCGAGAATTGGACTCTTATTTGTGAAATTATCTCGTTTATTCGCACTCTGCTTAAGCATAAAGCACAAAATTTTGTACAAATACGTTCGACCTCAACTTTTAAGCTTGTAAGCAGACCTCTTGCATATTTTCTCTTCCTTTCTAATTTATAAAAGCGGGTTATGGTCGTAATTTTTCAATAATAGAGATAAACTTAGAATTTGGTTTATCAGTGAACTCTGGTCACTTTTTCTTTGCTGCCAACACTTTTCTATGCCAGGGAAGATTGCGTCGCTGCAAGTAGTGTGGCGCTAACCACCAAAAACGCATCAGCACCATTGCAAGGGATGCCAGGGGGTTTATTAGGTATAGCATCGGACTTTCCGAGGCTCGAAAAAGACTAAATTTCAACGAAACACCCTTGAGAATTCCTAACGGGGCCATTCATAGCGTGAAATTTGTCAGGGTGATGTAACAAGTCACCTCCATGCCTTTTTCCGTGGTTTGACCGATTCGAGTGTATAAGAAGACGGGTGTATTCTCGAAGCGTCGAGTATAATGAAGATAGAGCACAGGCCTGGCTTGTATTATCAATGCTATTAATAAAGAATACCGAAAGATACTAATTCGTGCAAAACAAAAAATCATTCCGGGCATTTCGAGTGAGTGAGGTGTCAATTGCGACGGTGTTCTATTTAACATCGGAACGAAGTGTACCTGGCGAGGGTCGGAGTTTCATGGAACTAATCCATTGCAATTGTTACGGTCCCTTAATATACGTGAAAGGATTGAAACTTGGAAGCATCTCGGCTCTGCTCCCCGTTTCCTTCAATCTCAGGCCTATGGTCGTTTCTCCTGAAATATGTTGGCTCTGGCAAAATATATGTCGGACTCCGATTTTACTCCGAGTAATCTGGAAGCGTCGAGTGAAATGAAGATAAATCCCAGCCATTTAGGGAAACTTGCACATTTGACAGAATATGACGAAAGCGTCTAATCACACGTCCCCCGTGTCAATGCGGGCCAACGTCTACTTTGGCGATACCGCAAGTAGAGGTTAATCCATGAATAGGAATCAAATAGTCCTTCACAATTAGACGCCCAAGGCGGACGAACACTTCAGCGATCAATCGGATAGGTATCCTTCCGCTCGTTATTACCCATGGAACTCCATTTAACTTAAAGTGCTCTTTCCGACAAGTGCGTACTGAATGAATTCTCATTCAAAGCTCCGACCTTCGATAATGCAGTGAAGTGAGGAAGAAGGAAGGACTGAGGAAAATGAGCGACGATTGATGAGGAGTGACGGTGCGGGCGCTCGGCATCGCCTCGTGCGCTCTTCGGGATGAGTTCGGCGTTTGACCGAGGGACGTTGGAATTCGCTCTGACCGTGGATTGGTTGGCGGCGCAAGGGCTTTGTGGGAACATCTGGTAACTCCAAATTCTCTCAATGAAATGCACAATGGAAGAGGACACATCCGCGTGGCGACATCCGTCCAGACTCCGGAAATCTGCGATCCGAATCTCAGACAGTCCAGGGGAGGGGGGGGGGGGGGGGGAGTGCTTGAACCGTTCGGGATGATTAAGATCACGCGACTAAGGATTCATTCGTGCGAAATTCCACTGAGAAAAAAATCATCCGCCTTGACCGAGATGCGAACCCGGATCCCTCGATTTATGGCCAAGTGCTTTAGCCAGTTAAGCAACCGAGGCGTCCTTTTCCTCTGTGGTTTTTTATTGACCTTTATGGGACCAGATGTTCTCGACTGCCGGACATACAATGTAACAACCAGTCGCTACTAAGCGCATAGCGCCACTGCCCACGAGGAAAGATCATACTATGAACACAGAGAGTCGTCGCGGTCAAGGCGGATGATTTTTTCTCTGTGGAATTTCGCACAGTTGTGCATTGCGGGTGACTCCGTAAAAGTGGAACTCCGTGGCTAGTCCCGGAGAGCTTAAAATCTGAGTCATTCGTTGTTCAATTCCGAAGTTTTCGAGATGTGGGTGTATTGAAACCACTGGGAATGATGTCGCGCAGCCTTCACGATTGAGCTTTTCTCGCGGGAATAATGTGGATGGATGTGAATATCGCGATTGGAGACCAAATGGACAACGTATCAGACATAGGTATTTAAGCTATCCGTATCCAAGTGAGTGAAACTCAACAAAGTCACCAACGTTGTTGTTCCACGTGACCCCTTAGTTACGGAATCGGGTTCAACTCGTACGGTTGAAAAACAACCCCCTTGGAAAATGATTTCTTTCTTCGTGAATTTCGGACAGTAAGTGTGTAATTCTTTTAATCGAAGAGATGAGCAATTGAAAAGCATATTAAATTAAAGATTAACCCACATTTTTGATAGAATTGTATGGCTTTCGCTCATCCAGGTGGCCATTAACTGGGAGGCGTTTTCATCTCGGGAGCACGTGTGCCCGATGCTCCCTGGTCCATATGTCGTCCTCCGGCAACACGTTGTCTGTTCACAAGATTAAAGACCTCGTCCAGTACAGGGTCACCTGGATGAATGAAATACAGTTATAAGAGTATTTTTTTCTACTTCAATACCCAATTTGCGTGATTTCTTCTCTGCCAACTGACTAGGCATTTCATTACGATAATTTTCATTCAATTTTAGATACGTTTTTTGTCGTTAGTCTCTGGCATAATATCTCACCTGGCAGGGATCCAATGGTCCTTGGGAATCTTTTCTGGCCTGTGGGATCATTTGTTTCCTTGCTTTCTCAAAGATATAGTACAAGCAAATGACCTCTATGTTAGGCAGGGTTCAAGGGTGTCCGTCTCCGTGGATTGTGACTAGGCCCTCGGAGGATTATATATATTTTGTCATTCTGATCAGTCAACATACTTGTAGAATTCAATCTTACTTTCACTTCAATCAAATTTCAATTCAATCAATGTAACTTTGATCTCGTTATAAAGGAAAATATCTCACCTTTTCAAAAGCATCAAAATATCTCTCATTTACCGCTCTACTTTTAGAGAGATATTTGCTATCAAATGCCATAGCCATTTTACGTGGATAAGGGCACAGATATGTCTCCCAGAGAGACAGTTTAAAACACGAGGAATTTATAACCCCTAGATCTCGTCATAAATTTGACAGTGAATACTTTGGTTGATTTTTTAAAATATTTTAAATGATAAATCAATTACTCTCGGCAAAATGTTTACAGAATCGTAAAAAAGACTTCCGACTCTCTCCCGGGTACCTCGGCTTTTTTCCACTACTGCGTGAAAAAATGAGTCAAATTTATGAGTTTTGCATATATATATATTTAGTTTATTACAGGTAATTTATGTCTCACCAAACAAAATATTTTTACGCCATTAATGTAAAAATATTTACTTTAGGGTTTGTAAATCTCATGAAATAAAAGAAATGAAATTCAAATGTGGTTTCCACCTTGACAAGATGAAGAAATCTCGAACTCAAACTGTCTGTCCCTTGAATGACTGAGAGGGACTTCAGACGAAAGGATGTGTGGAGAACGGGCGACGGAGGGACGTCGATGGCTGGGCGAGGGGGATTTAATTTCACCGGGGGGGGGGGGGAAGGGAAGAGGATGGGAGGGAGAGGGGTTCACGAAGGCCCCCCCCCCTCCTTGCGCCTCGATCTCAAACTACGCGGCGACGGGACACGGGGCGAGTGGACTCCCTTATTGTCGACCCCTCTTCGAACCGCGCCCCCTTTCCTTCCTTCGAAATAACAGCGCCCCCTCAACGTCATAGCCAGTTGGGACATTTGTCTCCGGGCGTAGGATATGGGGGCACCAAATTGGTTTTAAATAGTTATAATATCATTCAAATGAAATGTTTTCTCTCTTTTAAGTAAGTACTTCCGGTGTTCTTGAAACAAAGTTATTTATTAACAAATATATAAAAAGATATCCATAATTGGTACCATGGCTCACCCCTTGTGACGAGGGGCCAAGAAGGGGGCGCGAAAACTGAGTGTTTGTCCGCTGGCGCTTTGAACCCTAGTTACGCCTCTGTCCCCCCGCCCCCACTCCCTCGTCCCCTCCCTCCCAGCCTCTTCCCCTCCACCCACACCGACGCATGGGCTCCAGCAATGACGTCGACCTTTCAACCCCTCTCCACCCTCCCTCCCCCTGTACTCGACTAGTTTAAATCCACTTCACTATGAACTCATGGAATTGGCGCTGGAATGAAGATGAATGGGAGAGAAGCTGCAGCTGCTAGACAGACCTCGTTGGGTGTCCTCCTAGGCTACTACTGTCGTTACAAAAATTATGTAGACTCGAGTTTGGACACTGATTAAAAATAAACCGTGGTATTGTGTATCTGTAGTATTGTGTAGGGAAAACATTTAAATGTATCTTTAAACTTTCAATTCTTTCTAATTAGCCATAAAAAATGTATCAACAAGTTTATGGAACAACTTGTGCTTGGTTATGAAAAGTAGTAGACGCAGGATCTTGGACTTGTTTTGAAGCTCTATACAGCAGTATTTAATGACAATTATCATCGTAAACTCACTTAGTGATATCGATTTTGAATGAGTTAGTAAACAATCGGCAGCCGCAGTTATACGCAAAATAAAACAAGCTAAAATTTGATGTAACTCGCATTCATCTAGGTACCACGGTTCATTTTTAATCAGTATCCAAACTCGAGTCGACATAATTTTTGCACCGACAGTAGTGGGCCATCAAACGAGTGCACGTACCTTTAAGAGACGGGGGGAGGGGGAATTTGGGGCTGGGAAGGGAGTGGGGGCGTTCGCACGAACCCTCCGACCGCTCCCATCCCTATTTCTCCTCCTTTTTCGAGCGTCCTGTTTCCGTGGTGTGAACCGGGCTGAGGTCTTCCCACCGATATTCCGGCCCACGCCCACTTGCGCTCTGTCGAGTCCACGCGCTCTCGGCTCTATAGGTAGTATAAGGCTCCGGTGTATGTTGGTTGGTCTTTTCGTTTTTGGGATGGCAGTTATTCCCAGCATCTTCCCATGGAATTACCTCGCATTTCGTTGTCCAGTTATGTCAAGATCCACCCCTGTCTCTCATTGTCATTGGGCTATTATGAGCATGTGCACTCGCATCCACTGCATGAAAGGCTACACATGCGTACGTACGAGTCAGTTGCAAGGCGTATTATTTCAGATGAGCGTCGATACAACGGCAAACGAACTTCAATATGCGTTCTCCACTTATTGACCTGTGACGCGGGTACATTAAGTTTTCAATGTACGCGAATCACTAAGGGGACTGCTCTCCTGCTTCACCAAAAATGTGTTCCTCTACAGAGTCTTTGACACTGATACTTTATTTATTTCTATCCATTGTTACTTATACCATTTGACTAACAATAAATGTCACACATCAATTTCTATTTATTTACTTCATTCATTACGTCTTGGCTATTTCAATTGGCCAATATGTTAGCCTGTTTCAGCAGGCTTTTCAACTAGTGGGTTGATCAACATTTCTTTGTCCACTGGTCGTGTGGTTGTATGGAGAGACTAATGAGTCTTATCGGTGAGCAGATCTCTTCCGACTGGAAGAGGTGTGCCCACCGTAAATGTTCTGGATAGGAGTTGTGAATGAGATCATCAAGAAGAGAAAAAACGAGAAGTTTCATGAGCAGTAATGCAATAATAGATCAAGCGAGGCATGAATGAGTGAATGGTAGAAGTAAGACATGCTTGCAAATATATGGAGTTGTTGAGGAATTTATAGGATGAGTTAGTTGTTTGCAGCTTTAGCAATAATCTAATCGATTGTACTCTCACAGAGGTAACCATCATGTATGGTAGAACGGATGTCTAATCGAATGATTCGCTGTAACGCCGAAAATTTCAATGTTCATGCGGACACCCTTAAAGGAAACCTTAGATATTTTTTGTCTGTCCTGGCCAGCACTTCAAGTTACCATTTAACAAAGGGCGTTTTCCGATCCGCGTTAAGGCGTAATATCCGTACTAAGTTTTTGCCACAAACAGGAAATGACGTCGTGTTTTGACGTTTGGACCGACCTCAGATCTACTGAGCGGCTAATGCACGCTAGTAAGAGAAAAGGCTTACTTATTCAGCCGTGCAAGTCTTACTATTAAATCATGGTGTTCGGTATGGCTTGGGTTGTTAACTACGAGAGGACTTCATTGAATGCATATTAATTAATCTGTCATGATTAGTATAGAAAGTATTACCATGCTTCTGCTGGACCCGATCAACTTTAATTTGAAATTAAAATTCTATTTCTAGTTGTTTTGACGAGATATGCCAATATGACGAGTCATGCCATTCATTTGACCGCCGTATTTTATGAACGCATTTCAGTATAAGCTCTAGTTGTCAGTTTCACTACGTGAGGTGAACCAGACTGATACCGAAGTTAGTGCGTAGTATTCACAAACGGAGTGGACCCGAATGGGGACATGGCCGGAATCTCAAATTCCGGTAGTTTACGCCCGGCTCAGGTCGGAAATCACTAATCCAAGGCAAATATCGACGCTATAACGAATGCACGCGCCAGGCGAACATTAGTTAAGGTAAAAAATTTCAGGATAGGGATTCAACGATGGAGCCCCCTTAAAATGGATTTCAGCTGCCATATTCCTCACACACTGCGCATTCCTCTCTTCCTTCCTTCTTGATCCGCCGTTCGCTTGTTTTCGTAAATCCGAGCAGGTTTAAATGAAATTGAGGAGGAAAGACCGCGATCACTTATGGCCGAAGGTTAAGCAAAAACTGCTGAGTATGGTAGGGATTTTGCTCCGAGTGGGCGTGGGATACCATTGGTACAAAACTTGCCGTTACGTGTGAATTTCCATTTTCATTTGACGAAAATGTAACGTGACCCTGGAAGCGTAAGCCAGAGTAAGTTCGAAATGGTGCCGGCTGCAATGCCTTAAAGAATGCCTCGAGGGGAATGTCGCCTTCATTTTTTCCCTAAACCTCCTTCATTAGACCCACCCGCACGATTTCACGCCCTCTTGCGGAATATGTACCCTCCATCAAACGGTTTTCCAACTGGGCCGATTTCACCCCGGGGGTATCTTCTGTTCCTTTTTTTCCTTTAATTTTTTAAGAATATATCATTGTCGTCTCGAATGGGGAACAACAGCGTGAAATGCTTTGAAATTGCCACTATTATTCAGTTTTTTGTATGATTTTTTACTTGCGACGTTTAAGATGATAATCCTGGCCCCACGCTGCAATTACACGTCTTTAGACTTAGCAAATAAACAACGGGAGCGTTGAAGGAGGAGCTGCTTCGCTTACGGTTGCATGAATACTGTGGGCCCGCCATTGAAAACTGGTAAATGAGCTGAGAATCCAGATACATTTACGCCCATTCAAATAGTTGTCTGAATTTTCTTTCGAGCGCGGAAAAGGTACAAAAGAGATTGTAGACGCACGAAATGAGATTCGGAAAGCTCCTATGCATAGTAGTCAGCGACGTTGGCCTTTCTGTGCACTTATTGTCACGAAATAGCAACTTACGGTCACGATTTTATTGCTGATTAACGCTCCAAGGGTTGAAGTGAAGAATGCGGCTCAGATTAATGATTTAAAATTTTTGAATCCGATAATTACGAGGTTTTATTTTTTGAGCGATCCCCCATAAGGTCAGCTATAATTTTACGGAGAAACGGACAAAAATTTTCAAAGTGTATGTAAGAGGAATTAATAGTATTTTCCATTAAGGTCCATATTTCCTTCGCAAAAGGGACTCTAGAGAAAGTAAACTTCGATTCTGGATGCGGGCGCCACTAATCATCTTGAGTTGTGCCCCATTACAGTACTCTAGCCCTTCAAAGGAATTCTGCTGTTGTTTTCCGATTAGTGTCAAAAATGCACTTTCATGCTAATAGACTGTAATGGAGGCATTCGATTGTTCAAAATTAGCAATCATTTCGGGTCAACCAAGCATGAATTGGTCGTAACTCACACGTCGGAATTCGGTCTCAAGTGTAGATTTGTAAGAGGTAGTTAAAGCATTTTTAAATACTGAATACACTTCTAATACGTATTTTGAATACTAAAATCTTTTATGAGGTATATTTTAAATGTAAAAAAACCTTAAGTTTTCAAACTCAAGTATTAGCAATACTGGCCTACCTGGTGTGCATCAAATTCGGCGCAGCTGGAATATACGGTTAAGAGTTGGGAGGGTTTGAAATGAGTGGGCGATGAAAGACTTCGGGATTGATGATGCTCCAGTGATGGACGCACACATGAAAGGATTTCGCGCTTCGACGGTTGGACAGTGGCGAGGGAACGGGAGGGAGTCGAACAGCAAGGCAAACCCTCCGGCACGAATTCCTGCGCCCCTTCTACGCACACGCGAGGCTGGAAAATGGAACAGCGGAACTTCGCTTAACTGTCCCTCTTACCCATGTCCATCGCATCGGCCAATCATTGTCCACCCCTCCCCCTCCACCATCCTCATTGCCTCCCTCTCCTTTGATTCCCGCCAGGATACGCCACAAGCGCTGAAGCTCACCGCTCCCACGCATTTTTTTAAAGGCGAAGGTCTGCACTACTCGGCACATTTATAACAAAAAATTTTTATTTAATATAATATTGTAATCAACCTTCATCCAAATAGTCGAGATTTGTCAGGAAAGTGCTATCGCTTAATACTTTGTGCCTAAGTTTGGGAAGAAACACAAATTTAATTACAAAACTGAGTGAAAAAAGAAGGGGAAAGACACTCCAATGGGACTCCACATTCAAAATGTGGCAAAGTATTTGTGTAAACGTTTTCAGCTTTTATTTTTTGAATACTTAAAAAGATGACTTAAATTTATTTAAACTGTGTATCAGTTGACCTATGAAACCAAGGTATTGATTGTTGCTTGTACACGGACCAGGGATAGAGGTCATTGTTGAATAAGGCGAGAATAACTAACAGCCGTGAAAAAGACAGAATTTGTTAACATTATGAAACCTGACATGTTTTATGAACTATGCCTTTTACAACCCACGTGATTTGAAATGGTCGAGCGTCCAGGACTCCGCGATGAGTATAAACGGCGAACGTGAAACGAGTATTTTTTACCCGGCCTCGAGACTTTATTTGTGTCAATCATTGTGGAAATGGTGAAGGTCTTGGGCGGAGGAGCGTTTGGACGGAAATGGACCGAGGATTCGGATTTAAATGTCAAATTTCACGATCGCGTCATCACCCGATTTCTATCAGGAAGTGGTCGCTGAAGTTGAAATGGCCTCCCAATAAAGCTAGGAAAATGCTAAAATTATCGCACGCTCTGCAGAGGAGCTTAACTTTTACGTTGGGAATTCATTTTGTAGTCAGATTCCAGAATTCGATCGAAATTAGTATGCGATACACATAAAAACATATAGTGGGCAATTTCACAGAATTTAATAAATACCGCTAGCCTTCGACTATTCGCTCCCTTTTGATAAATTCCTCCATAATGTCTTTACGAACCACTTTGATAATCCTTATGAACCACTTTCGCTTACATTACACCTCATTTTTTTATATTAACTGTATCTTAGGTACATGCACGCACCAAAACCCTTGGGAAACTGCTTCTGTTAAATATTTCTCCTCCCATTTGAAGAGTCTTCCTCCATCCATTCACGCATTATTTCCGCGGTCTTCTCCTCTTTCCCTCTCACACCCTTCGCTCTTCTGTCATCATGCAATAACTGTTATAGTCATTCGGGAGGCCCTCACCTCTCACACATTATATATATGCAATTATGCATACATCACCCCCACTCATTCCTAACCCTGTTCATTCCTAATTTTCTCATGAATTGTGTTTGAGAGAATAAATTAAATTAGCGTTCCATTCCGCTTAACCGGGGAGTGTGCAACTCTGAGAAATGGTGCACGCTTGTTGAGAAATGGTCGAGAAATGGATAGAAATGGACTTAAATGGACAGAACAGAACAGAAATTGTTTGAAACGGATAGAAATGGACAGGAAAGGACAGAAATGGATAGAAATTAACAAAAATGGATAGAAATGGACAGAAAAGGATAGAAGTGGACAGAAAAGGATAGAAATGGACAGAAAAGGATAGAAATGGACAGAAATGGTTAGAAATAGACAGAAATGGCTAGAAGTGAACAAAAATCGGTAGAAATGGACATAAATGGACAGAAATGGATAGAAATGGACAGAAATGGATAGAAATGGACAAAAGAGGATAGAAATGGACAAGAATGGATAATGATGGACAGAAATTGATGGGAATGGTCGGAAATGGTTAGCAATGGGTAGAAATGGCTGAAATAGAAATGCGGTGTACACTTGTTTTTGAAGTTGCGTATCCCTCGCGCTTAACTTATGGTCACATTATTTTCCTTCCAAGAAACTACCTCACGCAGAAATTTTACAAAGGGTTGCCAGTTCGCAATCGACAGTCTTTTTCTCTGCATTATTTTCGGAATTGAGAGTTCGCGCGATATTGGACGGAGGAGATGGAGGAGATGGAGGAATGGGTGAGTGGGTGGGGGTGGGGTGGGTAGGAGAGGAAATGGGAGGAAGGTGAAGGCAAGAGTGTAGCGGAGAGACCTCCCGTGGCGTGAATGGCGGTCACACACCTGTGGACACGTCACGGACTCGCGCGCGATTCGCTTTTGTTTGTTTGCTCGACCCTCCCGCCCCCTCCCCCACCAACCCACTCCGGCGCCACCCACGCGGCTCCAATAGCAACTTAATCAACTCACCCTTTTTAAATCGGCGGTCGCAACGGCGAACACGTATTATTGTTGCTTCAAAAGTTCGTGGCATTGTGGACTGGGCGAGTTTTAAGACATGGGCTACGGTGCTTTAAAAAATACTGCGAAATTGGAGTGGAAGGTTGTTCCATACTGATGGCGGGTCAGACATCTTTTCTAATTCCTACCAACGCGGGTAATTTGAGAATTAGAATTCATCACTTTGGCGATGGCGAACTATTTCTCTAGACGTATCACAGTTTGTGGAATTAGATTGCAGTTTTACAAATAATATTCATAGTCGTCCTAATTACTGTTAGCACGGTTAATACCTAGTTCAAACAAGCTCACCGGATCAACCGATCACTCGTATCTATGCTCTAAAGATCACTAAATTCAACAAAAGGCTAGCGTCTCCCAGTAGGCTTCCGCGGAGATTCTGACTGTGGGCAGCGATTGTTCCGGGTTTCCATCCGCGTGTATCCATTATTTCGGACAATATTTCGCCAACGCCAACGTTGGCGAAATATTGTCCGAAATAATGGATACACGCGGATGGAAACCCGGAACAATCGCTGCCCACAAAAGGCTAGCGTCGTCTCTTCCCCTCCCGATCTCCCACTCCGCTTCCTGGTCATGTTCTGAATCCTCCGCCGGCTGGGCGGGGGAAAGAGAAAGGTTGGCTCCCCCCCACTCCTCCCATGTGACGGGATACGACATTGAGGATAGTCTCTTTTGCGAGTTAGTCCTCGAATCACGCCAATTCTTGATTGCTGCGGGCGCGGTGATGCCCCGCTTCATTGTTGTCTCCCACCCTTTACCCTTCAATAGCTATTCATTCTCTCTGTCAGTTGCAGATCACCATGACAAAATATCTCTCGTTTCAACCCACATTGGATCCCCTTACTCGAACCATGTAAACAAAGTGATTATTTTAATGTGTGTGTGTGTGAGCAATACATAGAGATTAATATGGATTAATTGAAAATTTTCCCGAATAAATGCATTGACTATATATACTCGTAGATCAGTAAATTGGAAATATATTGATCAAAACCAGAAATCGATGTATGCAGCCTTGTATGGGATATCTTTCGGGGCGATCCTTAAATATCAGATGTCCTCGAAACATCTGGGTTACCAAAGTGACGATATTTGACGTCACAGGTTATAAAATTAAAAAAAAATGTAGTCTCCTTCAAAAGCTGCGATTTGTCGTTTGCTTTGACGTCACATTCACAAATATCCCGACGTTCGACTGTGTCGTGCACTCACTGAATATGACCCCAGAAGGGGGCGGGAGAGGAGGGAGATTGTCAATGGAATGGTCGTGAACTGCGCGGCTCTTCTTTGACTCGTGTCTTACATCGATATCATCGAAGAGTTTTCCGGCGAAGCGCGGCAAAGTCCGTCTTCGAGAATATCACGTGGCTTTAATGAACACTACGTGCTGTATCTGTCGCGTCTCGCCGTTGGCATGGCGTGTGGCCGTACTCCGCCTGTCTATCTGTCGGTAATCTCAGAGGGTGCCATCATAAGGGGCAGTAAGCAGAGTGATTGATATCCATTTGTGGAATGCACTCCTATGCACAGCGTAATACTGACCGAGATTGTACTTTAATCGGAGACAATTACCCTTTCATCGTTTGAGCCTCATCTTTCAATGTAGCTTTCATTTGTATGAATGCCAGCTTCTTGGCGAATGCGGTGCATAAACAGCTCTCTGGTTTTACCCCGGGTCTAAATGTGCCTGTTCGGAGTATTTTTTTTTCAATAGAACTTATTTAAAACTAGAATAACAGCTCTCGAGTTTATCACCGGGTTTGATTCCCCATGGGTTCAGGAAGCGACGTTTCGGTAAGCGATTCGCATCATCAAAACGTCGATTCCTGAACCCTTACCTGACTTTACTCAATGTGTAAGGCGAGAGCTATTCGTCTAGTTTTGATTATTTTTGTTTGGAGTAAAGACTCTGAACAGGCACATTTCTCATGAACTTTGGATTTTAACAATAACTGGCGATACTCAAGAGGCATACCTTTTAATTAAAATCTACGGCGTTCCTCAATGCGGGCATTCCAAAGGAAATGAGACCCTTTTTATGTTGTGCGAGAATAATGAGATGCAGAGATAGGATCCGCTAGTGACTCATGCCGTCGTCGGTGCCGTGGACAGCGCTCGCCGGTGAGAACAGGGGAAGATCCACCGGTCCAACTTATCATCAGTAGACTCCGCGAATCAAAGAATCATCATCGGCGTCTGGATCTACTAACATATCATCCGTCTTTTCATCCTTTGAATACGAGAATAAATATTTGTGAAACTCAACGCGTTGTTAGCCGTAAGATTTAAAACAGGCTGTCTTCATTTGATGTGTTTTGAGTTCAGGAGAATAGATAATATTGTTCAACAGACGTAGTCATATTACGCCATTGATAATTTTTATTTACTTTCGTCTCCATAAACTTATTTGCCGCATGTACACAGTAATCGGCATGCAAATCTCGTAATAGGACGCCATTGCTTTGGGCCCGTCCCTGCGCAAGTGTACGCACTTGCCACGAAGTGGCCTCTTGAGTATATATCAGGGTGGGCGTACACGGAGAGAAATGAGTGAGAATGAATGATCAGGATACATGTATAATGCGTGTGTAATAGAAAGGAATATTCGGGTGGAAATAAACACTTGAGTATGAATTATTTCATTTTGTGAATAATTTTCATGAAATTCAAGTAAATTCGATAACATTATTTCCACTTATTCCCTTTTGAGGTCGTTCTTTTCAAATTTTTTAACGCGTTTGTAAAATTGACTAGTCAAATCTATGTTCCCGCTAGCAAAGAATGCAAGCTGGCCAATATGAATTTCGTATCATGTTTACACTTCGCATTGGCACTGTCCTTTCACTTCATGCTGGTAAATTCTGCTCAAATAAAGCTTTCTGGTTATTTTTCTCATTGCTCTTTGTCCTTGATCGCTTTGATCACCATAACCGCCGTCGATCAAAATTGAAATGCATGTCAGTCAGTATTGCGAAATGTTGGTAATCATCAAAGTCGATGAGAAATATGCCTGGTTCGGAGAATCTTTTCCAAAGTAGCTAAATAATAACCGCATTAAAAGGCGAAACTTCGGCTATTAGAGGGGATTGGTGACTATTTGAATTATACTATTTTTCATTTAATGGGAAGTTCTTTTTTCAGAGGGGAAAGTATTGTCAGTTCTTTCTCCAAAACTTAACCGTTATAATGCGCTCCAAGCTCCAGTTATTGTTTTTATTTTTTTTTCTGGTTTCTTTTTCTGAATATTCTTTTCCCCTCTCCCTGAGGACCTGGGTATGGTATTTGGACGGTAGTTTTGCGAAGAAATAGATCGTTGGATATCGCGGTGCCTTTTTTAACCCAGATAGATGGAAAATGAAAGCCTTGGAGACGTGGGCGTGGACGGCAAAAACTTTCTCGCCCTTTCATTAATGCCTCTCTCATCTGCTCCAACTAACTACGCCCTCCATTAATATTTATATCTTGCCCTGATTAATATCGCGGACTCTATCCCAAGTTTCGTGTCGAGTGCTTATTCCTACGTTCTTCTTCAACAAGTGATGCAATTAAACGCAGTGCTTGGAGTTTTTTTTTTAACTCTGAAGCGCGAAATTACGCGCTTTAGAGATACGGTGTATCTACATGTCCGAAGAAGTGTGCAATTTACCTTTATGATACGTGGTCCGGGGTGATTCCATACCAGACACAGCACTCGAACCAGTTATCATCGGCCAGGGAAATAAATAAAAAAAACAAAAGAAAATGAAACCCGCGATTTCATCGCGAAAAACTCAAGGGGGTTATACTGGTAGAGTCCTCTCATCTCATGATTAAAAAAAAATTATTAATTCACGTTTTATTTAAACAATTAGAGGGTAAAAATCAGTTTTTCCAATGTACTCGGCAAACTATGCATCGTAGAGAAATGTGATGCGCAAAAGAATCGTAGGAAATAAAATTATCTACAAAATAAGATTTGTTAAACTAAAATCGGCTTATAAAAAAAGCATTATTGCTAAAAACACCTACAAAAAAAAATCTACAAAAAAGAAAGGGTATTGCCATACTTAAAAAGTGTGCTAAAGCTGTTGGTGCAAGAGTTTTTGCACAATTCCATTTATTTACCCCGAAAATCTAAAAAGTTATTCATTTTAACCCTCCCTAGCAGTGTCAATTTCCAACGTTGGACGAATCAGAAACCGGCATTTCGATCTCGATGGCATAATAAAGAGGAAGAATAAACTATGTGTTTTAAAAAAATTGACCTTTTGAAAATTATTGTCGCAAATGTTACCTACATTAAAAAAGCCCACTACTGAGAATGCATTGGGCGAAGCAACGTATAAGCGAACCAGTATTTGCCCTAGAGGATTTTCTAATGGTTGTTCAATCGTTACCTTGCAGCGAGTATTCCGCGCACTCTTCAATATTGTTGCCCGAGCTCTTGTCCCTGATCAGCAGTCAATTGTTACTTGGGCAATGCTTTTATATTGCATTTTTTTGGAAATAGTAACAAAAAGCCGTTTGTTGCGAAGGAATTTTCACGGTATGACGAGAAAAAGATGAATGGTGAGAATAATGCAGATATATTCGTATTATTTACTTTATTCACCACTTTTTGGCCATTTCTCCAATATTTTGTCCTTTTTTTGCGGGATTTTCAGACAAGTAATACATGAAATTCTGGTTTCACTAAAAAAATATGCGTTATTTACTTGATCCCCAAATGGTGGTCAACCCTGTGATACTTATTGTGCACCGTGATAGATATTTCAAACTAGAACCCCAATCCATTGATTGAGTCCTTCGAAAATTGTGTACTTGGTCCCGAGAAAGAACCGGAAATAATTAGGTTTCCGTGACGTCTCCTGCGAGCGGGACTCAAATCTGTTATCCTCATACACACGAGTATCGACGGATGCATTCGGAGAATAATGACGGCACGTTATTCCAAGTATTCCCTTTCACTTGCCAGACACAAAAGCATCATGGCCCGCCGCGGAAAGGAGCCCATACCATCTCCCACCGTCTCCCCGCTGCAACAATCTGACATTTAAACGCTTCGTGGCTCTCACAGCTTCCAGTCGCTCACGCGTCCCCTTGGTAACGGATCACCATGGAGTCGCGAGTGTCGCAAAATGGCATCGGGAGGTGCGAGCGGCCTCTTGCTTGAGGATCCGTGCCACGACTCTCTCCACGTCCCTTGCTCCTCGTCTCTGGATGCTGGATGATGCCGTCAAGGACGACGGAAAGGGTGTGGCGTCATCATATTGCTACCGCCGAAAGATCGGCCATACTGCTTCCCCCTGTTCGAGAATACGAATTATTGTAATTCGTAATTATATAAAAAATATATATTTGAAGAAAGTATTTCAAGGAGTCAACGTATACTGATTTCTTGTGAGTTATCGATGGAAAACGTTAAATATCACAATTATCGCGTCGGACCGTAAGCACTTTAGATTTGTCTTATTGCCATTTCTCTCATCTTTGCGTCCTTAATTTCAGTTTCAAATAACCTTTACCTATTTTTTAACCCATATGTTATGTTTTATTTTTGTTTTTATAAGTAAGAGGATGAAGCATCAAAATTATTTAGTAATAATAAAGGATGAATAAATGATGCATTTTCGTGGCATCTACTAATGAGTTCTTGATTAGAAATCCAAATAAAAATTTTTCAGTTTGATAAGATTAATATAATATATATTCCCCGAATATTCTCCGAATGTCTTCTTAGTCGATTGTTCGATCGATTAAAGTTGCCTTTATGTCGACAACGCCTTCGATTTAAAAAGGATGGGAGAATATCGTGAGAGGGCGTGGAAGAGGAGGAGGATGAATGGCAGAGTCGAGATCGCTGAGACTTGTCGCCGTGGATGAACCCGGATATTAAGTTTGAGTGCCTTGGCCCTCGTATGAAAGAGCGCGGGGTGATGTTCAAATGCTTTCGTGTGGCCGTAGGAGACATCTCGTGGGCGGATTATTTGTTGGGAGTGAAGGAGGAGGAATTTTAACGGTCTCTCGTAGAAACAGATTTTCAAATCGTGCGCGTTTGCTTTTCTTCTCAAATTTTTTGTTCTTCGACCAGAGAAGGGAAAAATCATTGGGCAACGTCAATGGAAGGCAGAAGTGACGATGTTGAAACAACAGGGAATAAAAATTTGCTTATTCTTTGAAAACATCGTAGTTTATTCTTTCGGTTGTGAAGAGAATGGGATGCTGTCATACAATTTGTTTGTAAAAAAAACCTTACCATAGTGTTGAGAATTGAATGAGAATTATGAAAAAAGTACGTTTCTGGAGTGTAAAAAATAAGATCACTGAAATACCAGAGGTGCCTGCGGAGCGAGATACCTAATGTGTTTGAAGAATCTGGGTCTCGTAGGATCGAGGTATAAGAAGACGGAACTCGATCTTTTTGACTGAAGTATCTAATAGAGATCAGCGAAATTTCCTGGACACATGTCGCTCGTAATAATGCGGGGCATCGTCTGCTATGGTGGCATCTCATCTTTGTCATATTTTCTTGAGCTTGTCTTGTATCTTAAGATTGTCCGAGCGAGATAGTTCCCTAATCATAATAGAGACCATATTCGAATTACATCTTTTAATTTCACCAGCTGTAGAACACATCAGTTAAATATTGCATTATTAATGGTGCAATAATATAGTGTTATATGGCAGAAATTGTAAGTAATAAAATGAAAATATGTAAATATGTCTTTAACTTGATTCATTTTTTTCGCACAGTGCGTTTAAAACTCCATCAAAACGGAAGGCTTTTTGTGATACCCAAGAACCTACTGCGGTGACAGTATGATTAACTTGCAAAAATGTTTGACAAAACATACAAACTACACGCTGTTAGTTTTTTACGACATCTAAGCATTAGAAATACCTCATTTTGTAAATAATGTCTCTCTGGAGTGTATACACGTACCATTTCCCATGTAAAAGGGCTAGTATATTTTGGCAAATATCTCGGAAAGTAATGGGGTAAGGGGAAGAATTTTTGATGTCATTGGATAGGTGAGATATTTTTCTTTGAAATGAGACCAAATTAATTTATTTCTAAGTAAAATGGTGTTTTGCTTGAACTACCTTAAGTGATCCTTCACAATTTGACGCCTCAGGTGGACGAACATTGAAGTCCACTATCGGACGGGTATCCCAACGATCCACGTGGCACTTGATTCAACTATCAAGCTCAATAGAACGCGATCATCCTTAAAATCTGCTCCTCCTCCCGTCAAATTTTAAACATCGAATGATATAATTCATTTCACCGATGCTATTCCATGTTCAAATGCAATTTTCTGTAAATAGGACGCGACCGTTAAGGCCACAGTTCGATTTGTATATTATCACATTGGAAACGATATAGACCTGGAGAAGTGCGTCATCACGGTAAATGAACTGTCGCAACTCAACTTGCGATCCCAAGTGTTCTTGGAAGTAGAGAAACTTGCTTTTCTCTTGGTAATTAAATATAGAAATAAAGACTCAATACATTATATTTATACGAATTACTCGCATAAAATTTGCTTCGATATTTTTTGCAATGGTCGAGATTTATGAATTTGGGTGTATTAAACATTTGCAATTGTGATATATATTAATTACATTTGAAGTTGTTGATTAGTTTAATTTACTGCTCTCAGCCGACGAAATCTGATTATTTCTTTACCTAGGTATTTACATTTGATGATCCGGCCTGCAAAAGGGCGCGCGGTGGTGATTGCTCCTTGCAGAGCTCACTCTTTTGTTTCCTCGAGTAATCTCCCTCCGAGGAGGATTCGTCCTTGAGACAAGTGACACTCTCGGCCTCCCTCCTTCGCACCTTTCGAAAGGATTCCGCTCGGTTACCGCCATTTCCAGTCTCCCACCCTCCACACCCCATCCCACTCCATCCCAACCCATTCCACTCCACCTCAACCCCCTCTCTCCACTTCCCTCCGGCTCAAAGAAAAGAGAGAAAAGTGAATAAGACCGTGGGAAAGGGAAGCGTTTTGCGCAGGGCTCCATCCGTGGGAGATGAGATTGTTTCACTTATCGCAGATGAAGTGTGGCCAGCGGATGTTCCTTCCATGAAGAGGCTGCCCCTCCCCCTTCACCCCAACTTCCCCTTCGCCCTGAGTCCCCTCCTCCTTACGATTTATGTCTCTTGGGCGATCCGACCGATGCTTCTACAAAGTCCACCGAGCACCCGAGGAAGCTTCTCACTTTGCTGCTCAGAGAATTGGAAGGGGTTTTTTTTCCGTCAATGAGTTGAGTTGCTAATTTTGAGCGCCGAGATTTAAGACGGCTTTATATATCTCGCCCAATAAACGTCCCTTAGGTCTGACTTCGGCCTCAGCCTAGGAGGTATCTTCGCCTTTTCCTCCATTCACCTCATTCAGCTTATTTAGTGTCTTTTAAGTATTTCATGAAAGGGATTCCTTAGGACACGTGTATGTGGACGATGAGTTGTAGCGTTCAGAGTCCGTTCAGTGTACTCACATTTGTCTATATTGACCGTTGCGTTCCAGATTTTGTGTAGGTACACCGGGATTAGCCACGGATAACTTACTACGGGGTCACCCGCAAGGCACAAACGTGAGAAATTCCACTGGGTACAAATCGTCCGCCTTGACCGGGATTCGAACCCGGATCCCTTGATTTTCGGCCGAGTGCTTCAGCCAGTTAAGCTACCGAGGGGAACATCATCCACGGGGGAAGAGGGCGCCACGGTAGCTTAACTCCCTGTCCCGGTCTTGGTCAAGGCGGATGATTTTCCCTCTGTGGAATTTCGCACGTTGTGTTCCCTTTATCTGACTTTGGATCGGAACAATCCTTCGCTTGGATGTCTCGCAAAACGAGTTGTTGGTGTGTTTCTGGAAGTGTGAACTTTCAAGTTTCGTCACATTCTTTTCTGTTTGAAGTTGGAAAGCACGTCTTACGAATTTGTTCTTGGTATTACTGAGATTGTTAATTCAAGACTCTTATGTCTTCTTAAAGATGTTTTTTTGGGGAGACTTCTCCGGTAATGAACCGATGATTTAATCCATAATTAAGTTAATTTATCTCTTCGCTGGTGAAGAGGTGGGATGAGAAAAGTGAGGGTTGTGTTCACGTACACAATTCGCCAAAAAGAGTTTGTTCTTCACAAATTATCTCTCGTATATTTGTGTGGTGCGGCCGATTTACACAATGAGCTCGACTGTCTAATTCTTCACGCGTACCGCATTTATTACGTGATTTTTAGCGAAAATGTCATCATAATATAATTTATCTCTCCGTGAGGTCGTTTCCTGCGATATGCAACAGTTTCCCTCCTCTTCCATTGGGAGTTCATTGCCTTTTCCCTCTGTTCCTCCTTCATTTCCCCCTTCATCCATTTCCTCCTTCGCCGTCACCTTCTTCCTCTACGTCTTCTCTCCGATAATTCAATTGTTAAATGAAAATAATCCTCGGAGTATTCCCTTGCGGTTTAGTTTTCCCTTTTGATTGATTTTGACCGCTTATTTCCCCTAGATTTATTTCCTATGCATATCATTGTTGAAACACCCGGAATTTCTGTCAAGTCGTTCCGCAATTAGTGAAATGGCCATTTTTTGTATCTTGATGCGAACCATTTGTTTTGATGTGCATGCGCGTAGGTATTAAGAGGTGAAGCGCGGAACTTTTCGTGTTCACTATTTCCGTTTCTGTTTCGAACGGGAGACTATGAAATAAGTGTCGAGTCCAACACTGCGACCAGTTACCTTCGCCGGCCGGTTTAATTTCCCATTTAAGCTTGCTCAATTTATGAGCCGAGAACCGGCCGTATTTTTTCCTTGCCAGAGAATTTACCCAGGCGCCCTCGTAAGTGTATCACATGTTTTTTTAGCCTTTGTTGTTAACGGCGAAATGGAAATTCAGTTCTTTTTGTGGATCGAAAGTTGAACGGTTCTTGACTCCCGAGATCGTAAAACACAAAAGAATTGCGAGTTCCCACTTTACATTCGCAAGATGGCCCTGAGGAAGATGTATGGGCAGCAAAAAGGAAGTTGGTCGGCGATTATAGACAATTATTTTTAAATCCTCGTCGTGAGTCCTCCGTAGCAAACGATATTTCTGAGTGTTTGCGGAAGGAAATGATTCCTTCATTTGCACTTATTGGAGAGAACCAAACTGGCCTGAAGAATTTAGACGTGGCGTACGTTTTACATCAAATTAACGATGAATGGAGATGTTCACTTTCCTGTTGAAAATCTCTCAATTTCCCGGTTGGATATGTTAACCAGTTATATGAAGATTGACTCTCAACGAAAGAAGTGAAGAATCGCGTGAAGTTTGCGTCATTTATGACTGAAGTGGAGAAACGAATTTAATTGTGTGTAGTGTTAAATTCGAGCTTATATCAATTTGTTTTCCTCATCCACACACTTTAATGCTGGATTAAATCTTCCAGGATAGTATGCTTTTATTTAATTGGTCTCTGGAGTTCGCCTCACGTGAATACTTACTACTTTTATGAATGATGGCGGCGCATGCGCGGAATCTCCTGCTTTTGTCGGTTTTCTGCGATAATTTTGTTGAATCTGGTTGGGAAATGTGTATTCTTTCATCCTCAGTTTACTTAATCCGTGAGCCCATGCAAGCTCAAAGTATAATTTACGATATAAATGATGTGGTTACATTGAATGTCATAGGCTTATGGCCGGTTGATAGGACTGCTACCATGGGATAAATAGTAATGAGATCCATGAAGTAATGGACTTAATACAAATATTAGGGTTGCATTGATACATCTTACAGTTTCATAACTTACCAATAATCAACTGCTTTGAATGTTTTGTTTTCACTCTTGTACGTATGGATATGATTAACGAACGTTTATCCTATGGATAATTGCTAATGTGCATAATGATTAGTCAGAAAGAGGGAACAAACTCCTCTTTTATCCCATAATGGCGTCTTGCCCCCTCCATCTATATCAATGGTCTACAACAATTCACGCGGTGATCTAGCAACTTTGATAAACTCGAAAAACACAATAATTTATGATTAAACTAAATACCCCTTTCGCCAAATGTTTTGGGAAGCATAATTGGGCTGTATACCTCTCGGCCGGAAACGTCCTTTTAGTTCTGGCCACTGCCGCGGCCTAAGGAGCGATCTCCGCCTTCACCTCCACTCACCGCCACAGACAACAGCGCTGATGATGGCTCAACCATGGAGAATTACTGGCATGGGTTCACTGTGAGGAGGTTCACTGTGACGTAATAATAGGCACAATATGTAAAAATACAATGGTCGAGCATGGAAAAGTACATAAAATGCACTTATGCGAAATGTTAATCCTTAAATGAGAGGCCAAACTGCGCGAACCGATTTGTTTAAAAGAATTCTGAGCTGATTTATTCTGATTTATTTGAAGTAGTGAAGCAGAGTCGTAAAATAAAAGCGCAGTCGCGGCAGCACTTCCGGCCCCTGTGGCGCACAAATATGCATGTATGTACACTTTTTTTCTTAGTGGAATCTGTCTTCTGACAGGTTTCAACTGGATGACCTCCATCGCAGTCGGTCCTGAGCATCTTCTTTCATTTGCCTGTAACTTCGGCCATTTTTATATCATCGAGCAGCATTCCCATTCTTCTTCTTCTCCTTCCTCGCTTTCCTTCTGTTTTTCCTTCAATAATTCTTTAAAAAAAGACAATTTTGGCGTAATATATGTCCCATCCAAGCTGTCTTCGTCTTTTTTTATTTCCCTCAGCAGTTTTCTTTCTTCTATTGTCATTGGTACTTTCTCATTCTATCTATGCACTTCACCTTAAGCATTTTACTAGGGTACATTGCACACACAGTCCTTTTATATGTATTGCCTACGCTCGCCTTCCATTCCCTTCACACTACATTGGCCCTCTGGCGTTGATTTCCAGCAATCGACGGAATGAAAACAGCCAGGGGTTTCTCTCAAAACCTTTTTCTTCGGAAGCAATCACATAATGTAAATAACTGACGTAGTAAGTATTTCTGGCGAAATCATTCACCCTGAGGACAATAGTTGACTACGCCTTCGAAAGTCCAATGCCACTGATCCACGTCGCCTGGTTGGAAACCTGAGAGCCAGATATTAAATCTTACGGAAGCAGATTGCCATTCCCCCGCGACTGAGAAATATTTTCTAGGAGTCGGGAAATCGCATGAGCTTCCCTCTCTGGTGGATTCGAACCCCAGTCCATTCGCTTAGCTTGCGATAGAGATATTCCTCTGCCTACACACTCGATCGACGTCGGCAAATCCATCCTTGGAGGAAATTACAATTATGAAACGCCCGGTATGGAAGTGATTCTGCCCTTCTCCTAAGTCTTCCCTACCCCAACCTCTCCCCCATTCTCTCTTCCTCTATGGGGGTCGCACGCATTATGAACGGCGAGTGTTTTGAAAGAGGAAGAAGATGCGCTTTGCGTAACCGGAAATCCGACACTCTGCGCACGCGTGTATGGCACGCCTTGGTGCGGCAGCGTGGTGTTTGCTCGTCTGGCGGACGAGGCCATCGTGTCCGTTCACCCTGGTGCTCCGGTTTGAACACCGTCTTCGTTTACCGCGAGACTTCGGCATCCAGTACTTAGAAATGCAATTTATTCTAACGTGTTTGGAGTGATTTTGCAATCACGCTGAGATTTTCGCGAATATTTCCAAACGTATGGTTATCCAAGCGTATAATGCATATGGATAAAAGTAGAAATAATTTCATGTTACCAATGTGGTTTCTTGATGAGTTGGTACTACTTTAAGACGACGCACATTTTTGCACAAGATCACCGTTATCAAATTTTTCTGACCCTTATTCGTCCAGTTGAGTATCAGTTGATTGACGGGCTCTTCTGCTTTATACAGGGTGTTTCTGGAGGAAAGTTTGAAACTCCTGCAGGAGGTAGGGAAGGTGATTTTATGCTTTTTAGTCCTGTCAACATAGGGCAGCAACTCCTTAGTTACCGAGCTGTGGCAACGCCGATATTTTTACAAGTATTCTGCAGTCACAATGAAAACACTGAATTCCAAAGCTTAATGTAGATTGAGGAGATTTGAAACTTTTCACAGCGGTGCATAAGATATGTATCGTTCTTGTTCTGCTATCATTAATGCTATGGATATCTTATTTTTAAGATGGCTCTCGAATATTCGTTGAAATTCCATTCCTGAAAAACAAATGATGTATGATAGCACTTTTAATTTCAGAGATATCATAAAATTTGTCAAAATATAACTTTTAGTAAATTTATTTGTCAATTCATTGCAGCAAAAGTTACATCTCTATCTCATAAAATAAGGATGATTTGGCAACTTGACTGAAGTCATTACAATCTGGCAACAAATGTTCTTGTGAGTAACAGCTTTAATTTATTTTGAAAACCTCGGCGATTAGTGACACTAATCAAAATTTGACTTGAAGAAAAATATCCGGAAAGAATATGTAACCAAGGTGATGCTTTTTTTAAGAGTTGCTCTCTATGCGGCCAAGAGTCCGAAACGTTCGAAGTAATACTTTCCTTTTTCCTATCCTATTTTTACTGTACCCCTGTCAAGTTTTATATGTATACACACACACTCTGTCGTGAGAACGTCGCGCTGTTATCCGCCGGTGTCGCTCCACACGTGAGGAGGAGAATGCTCGGTTGAAGCGCTTCTCATAAGGGTCGAGGAGATTGACTGACAATGTGAGGGAAAAAGGGGGGGTGGAGTGGAAAGGGGGCGAATGCGATTTAAAAACATCGGCGGGGGGGGGAGGAAGGAGGAGGAGAGAGAATGGGTCACGTGTGGACAGCGAGACTGCTTTGCATTTCGAGTTCGTGAGTGTGTATATGTTTCTATGTGAGTGTGTGCATTTATATAGGGCACGAGGAATTGGATAACGTTCAAGGAAAGCACCTCAACGATTCGCGGAATTTTATGCGAAAAGAAAATAAAAGTATTGAAAGAGCATTAAAAAAACGCCCTGGATTTTTGTGACGACTTTTATTCAATACATCTACATCTACACAATACCCGGCGAGCCGCCGCATGGACGTGTGGCGGGGGGTGTTAGGTCACCAGCCGTGTAAAGGTGTAAGTTTTTTGGAGATGAAATGGTGACATGTATTGTTGGAGTGTATTTAGTGGAGCTTAAGTTTTATTGTGGTCGCTTATTGTTCGCGGAAAGAACGAATCTTTGTACCTATCTGTTCGGCAGTGTATCTCTCTTATTTTATCGCATCTGTCAGACCTAGAGATGTAGTGCGGAATCATGATAATATTCTCTATGTCGCTCTGAAAAGTATCAGTTCTGAATTTATCAAGCAGCCTAAGCCTAGCGTGCAGCCTCTGAGTCTCTAGGGTACCCACCTTAATCCCTATTACGGTTATGAAACACTGTGTTCGTTCGTAGCAGTTTTTAACGAAGCCTGTAGTTGTTCATTTTATTTTATTAATTTTTTCAGTTTAATCTTTATGACGAGGGTTCGAAATGCTCGCCTCATATTCGAGGTGTGGGCTAACTAGAGCGAAGGAGCATCTCTCTTTTACTTTTCATCCAATGACCTTCCGATTATACGCTAAACAAAACCTAGTTTCTTTAATGTTGCGCCACATACGTTTTGTAATCCCCACGATATGTCAGAAGTTAAGGTAATTCCAAGATAATTTACTGTATCTGAAGATTTTATGTTTACTCCTCCCACAGTATAGGTATGGCATTTTTGTGATGACTTTTTCAAACCATTTGACCAATAAGGGAGTATTCGGTGGGAAAATGCCGATGGAGAGGCAACCTGTTAGCAAGCCCTATTAAAAACTCCTTAAAAGAACATGTTTAAAAAAAACCTAGAGTCACGTGGGCTACGAATGTGAAGTTGGAATGGTGGATTGAACATAACTGCCATGCTGACGTTTTTGTGACAATTTTGATTCCCACATGTCACGGAATAACGGAGCGAAATTTCTTCAAGACTCGAATCAAATTTTGAGCGCCTTCAGCCATATTCTTCGCTGTGCGGATGAAGTGTGTTTTATTTATCTTTGGAGTCTTGATTCGGGTCCTATGTGCCTTTCAGAGAGGCGAAGTCAAACCCCGCCGAATATCCCTCCAGAACTTTTTAAGCCACTGAGCCCTTTTCAAAGAAAAGGTTTTTCGTGAATCCACTCGGGATATTCACTGCTCAGTTCCATCTATGTATTATCAGACATCTACCTCCACATATTACCCTACAAGTCACTTGGAGGGTGTGTGGCAGGGGTGATTCATCACCAGCATGCACCATAATATTCCTGTAAATCTACCAACGTGTACTAATATGTGCCAGTAGCTTTCACGGACGTACACTACACTAAAGGCATGCTACCAATGCTATAGGAATTATTTGTATACATTTAAATTGCTGCTGCGTAAATGAGATACGAAATAGAGAATCATGCGAAACATTAGGTTAGTACTGCGCGGCAGATTGAGAAAGAAGCATAAGGGAGCAATTCAACTAATCAGCCACGCGACCTGTTGACAAATCTACTTCGAAATCCCATCGGTAGCCATCATGGTCTCTTGTCGATCGCGGAAAAAACGCCATTTTAAACCGCACACTGTTTCCCTTATTTTATTCTGATGATTTCATCAACCGTAGAAGTTTGTAAGATATTAACTTCGTCTGAAAATAAATTGATTTTAAAGTTACATAAAATATTTAGTTTTATTTTTAAAATACGGTCTAAAAGCGAGGCATGGCATATAAAATACCATATGGCACACGGAAGCAAGAATAATATGGTATAAAAATTAGCATATAAAGCAATAGTAAAAAACGTTGGACAGGAGCAAAAGTTGAGCATCTGTGATTCTAGTCATCTTCACGACTATCGCGGACGAAGCCTCAATAAGGGATCGCACCCGCAATCGCCCTCCGAGGGTCTCTGCGCCGAGCACTGTGTTTGAGGAACGCCTCTGCTTCTGCCTCTCTCTCTCGCTCTCATGCTCCGCACCCGGCGCGGCGACGGGTCCAACCGCCCTTGACATCAAATTTCCCCGGCAACGAATTCAGTGTTGCGTGGATGATGAAGTATTATCGTGTGCTTTGCGAGCTGCATCAGAACCCATCCTCATTGGTAATTGTGCGATTATAGAAAAAGCTAAACTATTTTCTTATTTCTAGTGTCAGTTGTTTCCTCTTATTAGTGCTAATTAGATGTTGCTCTTGCAATCAAACGAAAGGCTCCTATGAATGTCCTCCCGATTGCTTCTCGCGATTCCATGAACGACAAAAATGCTGTATGAATTGAGGTATATTCTGCTTATGACATGGTGACTTAATATGTCTACTTTCATGCTCCTAAACTTACCAATTAACCTTCTACGTATTTAGAATGTAATGAATAATTTATTTCTTATCAGCGTCCCCCAGAGTAAGAGTTTTCATTAAAATACCTCGCCCATTCTTAACAATTTTTATTGTAGCAACGCATGTAAGATAAGCAAAATAGGAGGGTCAGTTCTCTTCCCTTAGGAAATCGATGTTTCCGAAGTGGTTTTTACTACTAGAACATTGTACATACATCTACACTTTTCGGAAGGCCTTTATCTAGATACTTCATAGAGGTGTTGACCCTTGCCCCTATCGTACCTGTCAGTAGATCACGGTGCCGTTTAGAGCTTTCTCTTAATTACGTCAAAAATGCAATTCTAATACGGAGTATGAATAATGTAGCAAACATACCCATCAGTGCTAAGACGACAGACTTAATTTACAGGTCGTTGCTAGTAACCGGTGGTAAACAGTTGCGACCGTTGGGTCACTAATACGTGAATCAACATTTTTCGGGTGTAACCTCCGCACAGAGGGAACTGAATTTTTATTTCTCCTACTCGCAGCCATCGCCAAAGGAAATGAACTTACATATATACAATATCAAAGTTCCGAATGCCATACTCATTGGGGTAAAACTCCCAAATAATCATCTATCGATATACTGGTTGAAAAGCCTGTTGAAACAGGCTAGTAATGGCGAAATAGCCAAGAAGAAATAAGTGAACTAAATATTTAAACTGTCATCAATATTAGATTTTTTAATGAAAACAACTCATGTAGCTTTGGTTAATAATATACAAAATCGGAATGTCAAAACTTTCTTTTAATGTAAAACTTTTGGTGGAGTAGCCGGAGCTGCTACGGTGAAGTTTTCCTTTGAGATCAGTTTATTTGGAAGCATTTTGCATACGCTCTCGCCATGCGTTATTTATAGTGGAGAGCGTATATCGTAAGGTCGTTCAATATCGACTCTGTTCTTCCTTTGATACAGGTCTTCGCAACATATACTAGTCCGTCATCAATGTGTGTATTTTGGTGCGTTCTCCAATGAGCATAGCATAGGTCATGCAAATTTTTGTTGATTTGATAATGCATTTGGATTCGAAATGACGCATATGCGCCGCATATTCGCAGGTTTCCCTGAGTGTGCTATTGGCAGCAAATACTCAGTCAGTGCACTCTATTGGTGGTCGTGCGGTGGGAATATTTGCTAAGATCCATATCGATATTGCTACGTATATATCGAATCGAACGACAATGATGAAGCTCGCTTTGCATCTATTGGTGCGCATCTGAATCACTAGGCCAATCAACTGAATAGTATGCACGCGCGCGTAGCCTTTTATATGGGAGATATTATGCTACTCCCATCAAGCAGGCTCCGACTTGGCCGTATAGTCTTCCGTTATGAGACGATGATGGTCCTTTCGAGAATGGCATATTGTTGCGGAAGCGCGCGATTAATTCGTTCGTTCCGATAGCGGCATCGAGAGTGTGTGATTTCGGACGGAGGAGAGGGATGGTGCGATTGTGTGTGATTCGGAATCATCTCTCGCGGTTGATTAACGGGGCATCGAAGGGGAGGACGGCCTCCTCTTCCCATCTCTCTCTCTCTCTTACCTCCTCTTCTTCATAATGTAGTCTTCGGCGGAATGGACTTCCCTTTCATGATGTTAGTGGCGTGTCTGCGGTGGATGAGAGGACCATTCCCATAATCGAGGAGGATGTTGCTGTCGGAAGGGGGGGAGTGCTTTGGGTGAGAAAGGCGTGACCGTTGGCTGGGGCGAGGGAGGTGGGAGGTGAACGGAGAAGGGTGGGAGGGACACCGCTTCAATCTGCCTCGCCGTCCTCCCCCTTCGGCGAACCACTAGGACGGAGTACTCTACACTCCTTTCATGAATCATGAAATCACGAGGTGCCCCAAAAAAATGTAACCTCTCCTTTGGAGATGTTGAAGTTGGCGCACTCAGCTCCGCTCGGCACTGAAGCGAAACACACGAATGACGTTGAATGGAAGTCTATGCGGATTGTTTTGCGTGTAAGAGGGATACGCAACTTCAAAAACATGTGTATACCGCATTTCCGTTTCAGCCATTTCTGTCCATTTCTAACCATTTCCATCCATTTTTGTCCATTTACGACCATTTCTATCCATGTCTGTTTATTTCTATCCATTTCTGTCCATTGCTGTCCATTTCTAACCATTTATGTCCATTTCTAACCACTTCTGTCCATTATATCCATTTCTGTCCATTTATGTCCATTTCTATCCATTTCTGTCTATTTCTAGCCATTTCTGTCCATCTCAGGACCATTTTTCAGCAAGCGTACACCATTTCGCAGAGTTGCTTACCCCTCGTGCGAATAGTTTTGCTAGGTAGCACTCTTACCGGTAAACAACAATCACGGCCGAACGTTTCATGTAAGGTTGTTGAATTAATTCAAAATTAGTATTTAAAATGGTAACCTTTTAATTATTGAGTAATTAAAAACTTTTAAATATGCATGTTTGAAGTCTTTACGTGCAAATCAACTAATGTGACTAAAATTACGGATACCGATGTAGGTGTTCTTTCGATGTCTAGCGCATATCAACTTTGTAAAATGTATTTTATTCGGCGTAACTCGGTTGAATTCACTAATGTTGACAGACAGTAACCACAAAGTACAGTCGGTTTCACCATAGAGGACGTCATTCAGTTATTGTACCTCATAACTTCCTAATGGGTGAAACCATTCGTTATTTTCATTAAAATATGAAGAATCTAACTTGCTGTCACCTCCTAAACTTTGCTCCCGATCGGTATTAAATCTATAAATGTGTGCCGTTTGGTCTGTCTGACAAATGAAAGTCTCGTGCTCTGTTTTTCTGCGAATTGACCAATGCACTCTTACGCGAGTGGAAAGCTCCGCACTTCACATCATCAACCGCGTCCGCCGTTGCATTAATTAAATGTAAACGATCTCCTCTGTTCTCTTACTCCCATTCGATGTCGAGCCGAAGCTGTCTTGACTCGGTCTTAAATCTAATGCAAAACTTACGGACCATTTAATGCTCAAAAAGGTGCCGTTTTTGGTGTGTTTATCACATATCTCTGTGTTTGGAGGAAGAATTACTGTGTCCTCTTCTTGTATTTCATTTAATGTATTTTCTGCGAAAAAGTCGCTATTTAAGAAAGGACCGATCCGAGAGCCAAGTGCTGCGAGCAAGAATATCAAATGAGGCGTTTGATTTAGTGAGAGAGTTCGTTTCAATTCATCAGTGTTAATGAATTTGTCCTGACCGCAGAGAAAAATATCTCACCTTTTCAAAGATACAGAAATATCCGCCGGGTTCTGCTATACTACTTGAGATATTTGCAAGAAAATTCAAACGGTCTTTTCCCATTGGGTAATGTCAGGTTGGATCTATGCACTTCAGAGAGCCTTCATTTTAAAAAGAAATGAGGAATTCCTAACGCTTAGATTTCAGCAGACATTTAATCGTGAATGATTCGTACCAGTTTTTAAGTACTTGAAAAAATTAATGGATTACTACTTACCATATTAATTTTATACAGACTCGCAATTGATATTTCGGTTGTGAAGGCGTTTTCGCCGCACGGCGTGAAAACAAATGAGACGACTGAAATACTCGCGTCCGCGTGATAAGTTAATTTATGAGAATTTCAGTCATGTATACAAATGCGTATGCGCCATTAATATAATAAAGTAGTTTTTCATGCTTTTTGCACCTGCTGAATTGATAAAATTTAATCGGAGTATGGTCTTAATCACGAGTTGGGAATTATCTCGATGATACCACATTAACGTCCAATTTTATAGACAGACACTCTCTTACAGACACTTACTTGGCTCTGGTCCCGCTCAATAAACTTTCCGGCTGTTTTAATCGTTTCTTTTGTCAAGCTTATGACTGACGCATTGGAGACACGCGCTGCGGTCTGAATTGAAACCCGGGAAGCCCCGTGAAACACTTGGAACGCAATATACAGAGTAGTCGTTGGGTGATCGTGTGGAAAAAGAGATTAGTCGAATCGAAGTAAATGAGGTCATTCAACCTCTCTAATTTTCTCTCTTTAAAATGGAACAGTTTTATAAAAGCCTCAGATTTGTAGGAAAATTCATTTGATTGGTAGATGGAGGGAAAGGGCAATGTATGTACCTGAATTGCAAAGTTTTTGAAATCGGGCGTAATTTTTGGAGAGCGAGGCTGGTCTTATTATCGATGCCCGAGTCGGGTACTAATGTAAACACGTCTGTAAAGGCTGGTGTTAACCTAAGGGAAATTTTTGACACTGATTAATAGTAGGGAGCTGATGACCTGGACCTTTGTGTTAGGATATGAAGAAGAGGTTGGTTAAGAGCTTAATACGGAGTGTGGCGTGGTATGGGGCAGAAACGTGGATTCTGAGGAAGGACCACAAGATTACACTACAGGCTTTCGAGGTGTAGAGGAGAATGGAGAAGGTACGGTGGAAAGAAGACAAACGTGGAAGTGATTGGAATGGTGGGTGAGGGGAGGGAACTTGGGGATGAGATGAGGAGGAGGCAGGGCAGGCAAAATTCGAGATGACGTTGAGCAGGTGTAACTCATTGCTCAGGGATGGTTGGGGTAATCTGTAATGCAATGCCATTTTGAATTCGGTAATGATTTATTAGTAAATATCGCATTGATGTGGAATTTGCCTTTCCTTTTTTTAAACAAGAATGTTCGATTATTGGAAAATGAGTGTAAACTTACCTAAACTCCCATTTGGCTAAAAATTTAGAATTCTGTTTGATCAAGCTTTGTTGATTCTTTATTGGTAATCGCTTTCTAGGGTCTGGTTTGTCATGGTTGGAGCGGGGTGGTCGCCCAGCATGCTTGCGAAGAGGAGCTCCTGGTGACATCATCACCATAACTTGTCATTTTATATGCCTACTTTCAACGCTGCAGTTTGTGTGCGTCAGTTATTAGATAGTGTCATCTTTTTTTTTTAAATCAGGCATACTCTAAATCGGGGGTGGCGAACCGATGGCACGCGTGCCCAAAGTGGCACGAGGAGCAATTATTTCGGCATGCGGAGCTGGGAGGGCACTAAGGGATACCTCTCTCTCAATCGATGGGTTGGCACGTGAGTCGGGCGAGTGTACTCTTATTTCATAAACTTCGGCACGCAATCGCCAGAAGGTTCGCCACCCATGCTCTAAATAATCCACATTTTATGGTGTTATCGCGTTGAAATGCGAAAAAGTCTGTCTGATAAGTGTTTTATGTATGCTCTTGGTTTTCTGTAGGAAAAGAACTGCCTCCCTCAGAAAACTCCTCCATTGAGGTCTTTTTTTTCCTTAGATTTCGAATAATGTGTGTATGTCTCTCTCTATCTTCTGAGCTGCATGTCGTGCAAACTTCTTTCTCATACTTCTCCAATGATGCTCAAAAGATATCATACTGTCTACCAATTTAGTACAAACTCTTACAACACGTGTTTCAACTGTCTTACAGTCATCAAAAATCTTACCTGATGATGACTGCAAGACAGTTGAAACACGTGTTGTAACAGTTTGTAATAAATTGGTAGACAGTATGATATTTTTTGAGTATCATTGGAAAAATACTGTTCTACAATATCTCGCCGGAGAAAGTGGATTTTTTCCTCATACTTCTGTCAACCTCAGCCTTTCAATCGCTACTTCAGTGATGATAATTGTTCTCTTATCCAGTCAGTTTGCGCTTCGTGCTCGTCCGGTATCTCCTCAATCGATCCAGCATCTACAAGTCTTTTCTCCGTCGACGTCATTGTCAGCGCCTCAGCGCGATTCAAAGTATATTTTCCTTCGCCCGATTTCATGAGTTACTCCCTTTCTCTTAAGAGACGGTCGCGGGCAGAAAGTTTTTCCCCAGCATATTAATGCATTTGCTATTAATAGAATGATACGTAATTGTGGTATTGTACTGAGGTTTCCTATAACGGTATTCCGGCCGAGCGTTCATTTCTTTTTGCACCGCCGCCTCCTTCTCCTCCCTTCCCCTCGCGGAATCAATTAGCGGAGTTCTTTATCTCTCTCCCCTACCTACGGCCCTTCCCCCTTCTCCTCCTCCTAATTTTTCCTCCTCCCCCTTCTTCCCTCCCACTCAATTACATTCACCTCTTAACTTTTTCGACTGCCTCGTACACGGTAATTATTTGGAGATGAGTGAGACTCCTTCAGACAGACGGGAAACGGAGAGACTGTTATGCCACGCACAACTCACACAAGTTCTCTCCCGCAAAACGTTTCCTGTCATGTTGAAGCTTAATACACCTCTTTCGTCCAATTCCCCCCTCTCTCCCCTGTCTCTTCTTCTTTGCTGTAATGAAGCCCGTTCGGCTTTTGTTCTCCGCGGAACGGGATGAGGAAAACGCTGCAGCTTCTTCTTAATTGGGATAACTGTATTCAAGTGTTTCCGTCACTTTGTCACAAAACGTTCTCTTATTAATTTTTACTGTGAATTTATTGCCGGGCTTGAAGGTTGGTGGGTAGCCGCCAGACACTATTTCCCCATCGCTTTTACTAGATCGAATATCTTTTATTAACACATGATACGTAATTTCATATCACCTATTGTTGACGCTCTTGAGAGCAATGGATTCGTGAAGAATATAATTTTAGGAAAAATAGAAGGAAAAATCCCAAGAGGCAGGCCAAGGAATGGATACGTTGACCAAATAAAGAAAAATAGTGCGTAATATGAATACCTATGTGCGAGAGAGTGCAGAGACTAGCATTAGAGTGGGTTGGGAGGAGGGAGGGAGGGAGAGCTGGAGTCAACCAATCTTATGATTGAATGACTAAATAAGATGATTTGAAATATCTTGTTATACAATTCTAAGTAAGTACTTATATTTTCTGTTTTATATTCGATCCTCACGTTATCATCCACGTTATCGTCCATTACCGCCTAATACCGCTCCTATTTAAATTAGACTTAAAGTTCAGAACTTTCTTAGTATATTTGTGAAATGACACGTCATGATGGTAATCTTGGGGAAGAGGTTTCCCCAAAAAAGTGGTTATTCGACTGAAATTTATGGTTGTCATACTCTTTCATCGAATTCATACAATTTGCATGTTATTCTTGGATATGACCACTGAAATTAATGGGAGTTTATGTCCGCACTGCACGTGCTCTGTATTTTAGGAGTGGCAGTGTGTCGGTATTTTGTATTCATGGAGTGCATAAGTCGGCATTTGCTTTGCGTCTTCCCGGTTACCACGTGAATAATAAATTATTTTGAAAATACTTTTTTGAGTTTCCAAGTGCTGATGAATTTCTCGCGGATAGACAATCCGAAAGGAGACTGAAACCGAAGCCGCTTGGACCGCAGTCGGACTCTTTGACCACTTTGGAAACCAGTCCACTCGTACGCATAAGTTGGCCAATGAAGTAATTGTACTTTTTATAACGAAGCATCGTCTAGAAGCAATCGCTTCAAACGCCAAGATGGCAACTAGGGTTGTTACATTGAGTAGAATTATCCCTGGATAGAAATTGAAATTACTGTGCATCGAGATATTTGGTGGACTTTAAAGAGTTCCATCGAACTTGAATTATGTGGCAAAAGGTTTTCGGATGTTTCACCGTTCACATGTGCATGAAGTTTCTGAAGTTTGGTCACTTTCTCTCGTCGCCCGTCTTAGAAATTCAAGACAGGAATGAGAGGCCACTTAAACCCCCGGAATACCCGAGGATTCTCGGGTGATATCGATGGTGTTGGCGGAAAGTTTTGCATTTTTTGCATGTATTTTGTATTTTATTTAATCATTACTGTTTAGCTCGTAACTTAGCTCCAATTGAAGGTTTATCTGACAAGGTCAGTTACGCCATTCGTGTAATCATTCTATTGCACAGCATGTTACTCGATTTGGTGGTTAAAGCTGTGGCAAAACTCTTCAATTAGATTAATATAACCGAAATTTCCATTCTCCACTATCCATCCAGTCGTAGTAAGTGGAGTTTCATTAGTTCATGATTCTCCCATAGTTATCCATTTGTTCTTCATTTGCTTCGAGCTCCTCGCATTGTGGCAACACTGTAGAGTGTCAAGATTCAAGCTCCCTTTTTGTTAGATGACTAAAACTCGGTTAATTCATGGTCTCAGATGCCAGACGAGTTTGGCTCTTGGGAGGTACGTGGGGAAGTAACGCTTACAAATGAGATATCAATCGTCGATACCATCAGTCAAGCACTGGTGCATTTTCTTTTGCATAGCAGTGAAGCCATGGACAATAACAGCAGCGGAACAAAGAGATAATTCTAGCATTAGAAGCAATCGAGATTTGGCGTAATCGAAGGATGGCTGAGATAAAATGGACGGAGAGAATTGCTACCTAGAAGTCTTGCTAGGAGCTGGAGGCAAAATAAGTTAAGTGAAAATCCTGAGATGAGGAGAGACGAACTCATTGGGGCATATTTTGCGACGTAGCGGCGGCGGAATAAAAAACAGTTTTCGGAAGGAGAGATGAAAGGGGAGAATCGTAGAGGAAGACCAAGAGTGGCGCACGTCAAAGGAAAACATAACACAAATACGTCAATAAATAAATAATTGTGTGGGAATTATGCGGTTGACAGCGAGGAAGGGGGAATGGAGATCTTCAGCGAACCATTCCCCCGATTGATGAGACGACGTGATGATTTATCAATTGAGGCGGAGGATATTTCTTGGAATATGCAGATTTGTGTTTAACTTACCGTGAGTGTACTCATTGGCATTATGCATCGATAAAAGTGATGAAAATTGCATGTCACCGATTTGGTTTTTAGGCAAATGATTATAATCTTACGCGTAGCCTTATGGCACTTGACATGCATATCGAAGTAATTCGGTTACATTTGTATTGATTGTCTCCTAAACGCTAAATAATACGTTTCATATTACTATGATGGAGGCTAACAAACATCAAGGTATCACGCCGAGTAAATAGCACGCACGTACTCATGATTTTCGCTTAAAATTTTAAACTGCACGCCATAAATTCAAGTCATAGCAATGCTTTAATCGAGGCAAACACTAAAATTTAACAATTGCATCTTTTGCGTACATGGCTATATCCCCCGTAAAAAACAAATGAGCTTATGAAGTGTATGGTCCAAGAATTATTTTCTATTAACTCTACAAGTTATTAAAATGCGCAATCAGTGAACCACGATTACCGCTCCAAACATCTTAAGGCAATCGGAATGTGAGGTTGGTACATAGACACAATTCCATTTTCCTGCTCTCAGGTTTGGAGTCGAAGTGGTGGCGTGGTCTCTGGATTCTATCCAAACAACCCATTTGGCTCCTTCTTGGCGAGTGGGGGGAGGGGAAGGGAGTGGAGGGGGAGTGTCCCATCGCCACTCGCCTACGAAGGAGGAGAAACATTTGAAAATGGGAGCCGCGGTTTCACCTCGCAACGCAACTGTGGCGAAACCGCCAACGGAGAGAGAGAGAGAGAGAGAGAGGGAGAGAGGAGAGTGAGGGGCTGGGGGAGGGGGAGAAGTGGTGGGAGGGCCTCCCCCTCCCTCAGCATCTCGCTTGCAAGGGCTTTTTGTATTTTGCGTTTCGATGTTCTCCGGACCAACCTTTGGCTCTCCAAAAGGAGTCTTAGCCCTCTCACTCACTTTTTCCTTTTTTCTCTCATCTTTCTGGTTAAGGGGAATGAATGAATGAATGCATGTACCTCGGGATCCGAAAACGCCCCCCGCACACATCTACGTGCTTTTATTTTATGGCTCTACTTTGCTTCTTAAGGTTGTCCGAGCGAGATAGTTCCGTAGTCATAATAGAGACCATATTCGAATTGTACGTTTTAATTTCACCAACTAAGAGATACACGAATTAAATATTGCATTAATAATGGTATAGTTTTACATGGCAGAAATCGTAAGTAATCAAATGAAAATATCTATATAAGTCTTTAACTTGACTCATTTTTTTCGCACGGTGCGTTTGAAACTCCTTCAAAACGGAAGGTTTTTTGTGATACCCTAGAACCTACTGCGGTGACCGTATGATTAACTTTCAAAAATAGTTGAAAAAACATGCAAACTACAATGTGTTAGTTTATTTACGACATCTAATGTTACAAATATCTAGTTTGTAAATAATGTCTCTCTGGAGTTCATGCACGTACCATTTCCCACGTAAAAGGGCTGGTATTTTTTGGTAGATAACTCCGAGAGTAATGTGGTAAGGGGTTGAATTTTTGATGTCATTAGAAGGGTGAGATATTTTTCTTTAAAATGAGACCAAAGTCATTGGTTTCTAAGTAAAATTATATTTCGCTCAAACTACCTTAAATAAAAACGGTTTGGCCTAACCTTTGGAATAAGGATTATTAGTTAGCGTGAGTTTTGTTGAATATTTGGTTGTTGGTTCTGCGTAATAATTTCGCCGCGGAAGGAGGGATAAAATTTATAATGTGCGACGTCTGTTGGCGTACATTGTTTCTTTTAATTTTCTCTGCTGATCCTGGCTCTCTGCATATTTTTGCCAATCAAAATTCCATTCTCGTCAGCAGGGAACATTCTTGTAGGTCATTGAAAGCGGAAACACAGGTTCCAACTCCATAGAAGAATAGGGTAAACTACTTTGACGCCAAAGTTTAGTTTCCATACGAAGTAAGACCAACAGATTCGTTGAAGAAATGTTTTGCTCAAGGTCGTGAATATTCAATTGGACTCTTCTTGTCCGTGTGGAGTTTTTGAGAGCATAATTAATGCGCAATTTGGAGGAATCCGTTGAAGACCCTTCTTATTGTACGTTTTTTGTTTGCAGATGAGCCAGCATTATTAGGACCGATCTCCTCGATAATATTTTTCTCATAAAAGACAACTTCTTGCGTACGTGCGTCCTTTCCTTTGCCAATCCGATTCCAAACTAAGGAAAAGAGCTCATGTGCTTTGCATTTTCAAAGTATTTGATTCGAAAAATTTGTATTCATCCGACAGAGAATTTGTAGAACGTTGTTACGGTTGTTGGAGCGATTTTTGCTCACGGGCAGATTTGTGTAAAACTTTGCGTGCACTTACTTATTAATCATATGTGTGTGGATAAAAATGACAAAAGTGCATCTTGCCGATTTTGTTTCTTTGGCAATGTTTCGCGATCTTATCACGTGGCCTTAACATGGCACTTTGACATTTATACAGAAACAATTCGATTTTGTATGTACAGGTTTTCTCATAAACTCGAGATAATTCGTTCCTTAGTATTACAGTTGGTGGCCAACAAGTATCTAGGCATCATGCCGTGTAAAAAAAACACGAATCCATATATGATTTTTGCTAAAATATCTAATTTTGGGCCGTTAATCCAAGTAATGACAATTAACGCGAAATTTTCAAAATATAACTCTTGCATAATTTTTATTACCAAATGCGCGGTGATTTACACAGAATACACAGATTGTATCTAAATGAAATTAGTTCCAAGAATGTTTTCGCCTTTATTGAATAGTTATAAAAAACTCAATGACTCACAAATACCGCCACAGCCAACTCAATGGCGCGGTTCCTAATGTTACTGAAAAATCTCCATCCGCAAAGTTCCGCGTAAATCTGTGCTCTGTACCATTTGTCGCTCCCACTGCCTTTAAGGTGACGGGAAAAAGTTGGTCTTTTGGGTGTTGAGCCGAGAAGTGGAAGTCGGTGGTGTTAGGCATTTGTGGGAAGCCGTTTCCAGCGCACACGCGTGAGGTTCGTGATAATGAGCGCCTTATATTATAGCGGCCCTTCCCTTCGATCGATCCCCCCGTCATCTGACTCAACGCGTTCCCTTCAAACACTTTCATCGGGCTTCCCGCTCGCGTGGCTTCGATTTGAAGTCGGTGTCTCACTCAATATCACAGTCACTGCGGTCAGTTTCATTTCATATTGCACGCACGAGTTTCGCTTCGAGTACCAATGACATTGATTGCGTTGAACTGGCGCCGAGTGTTCTCCACGGTGTAGTTGTCTTTGACTGAAGAATAGATTAGTTTAATATTGGTTCAGGAATTTTAATGGTAAAATGTAGGACAAGTCATTTAAAAAAAAGATTGCAACATATTTAGCATGATCTTAAGTGTTTTACATCAGTTTCATTTACATCAATTCTTCTGTAAATAGTTCTTAACACTGTCATAGCATTCGCCTAACAAATATTGCTTCGTTCGCTTTTCAAGTGAACCTCTTTTGGAGGGAAATTTTTGATACTGCCTTGCAGATGGCCAAATACTTTGATGGCTGCATGGAAAGGAGGGCTCACATTGCACTTTTATTACCAGTGGAATGTCGAAACGTGTGAACTCCTACACTTACTAGACGCGTTATACGCGTTTTATTTTGGGCGTTGATCGTGAATTGGTTCTATTTATCCACTAGGTGTGAACAAAAGTAAAAAAATGTACAGACGTTGAAGAGTTGATAGTTTGAACTGCCCGTGCTATGGTTTACTCGATTCTTACATGGGTATGTTTTCCAGACATCTGATAGCCCCTTTCTGCATAGGAAATTCTTCCTGGAATCCAGGGGAAGGTCCCCAGAAGATAATTTCGTAAGTCATGTGTGGTTGAAAAATACAGAAATGAACACTTTTTTGCTTCTTAACAATCAACGCTTGCCAGATTTATCCGAAGATATCCAACTTTTGGCTACTTGGAGCACAAATAATTTATGTGGATGTTACAGCTTCAGGATTTATCGATTATCAAACCCTAAAAATTTTGTGCTGCTTACTCCTTCAAAAGACTGTACATTTATACGGAGATGTAAATGGGACACTTCTCTCTTTGTATTGAAGTGAAATTTGCGAAGCCGTAATCTTTATTTATTTATTAACAGGTCACGTTGCAAATGTTCTTCCGCTGGGTGGCAATGCAAAGAAGGATAATAGAGCCTAAAATAAACATAAACGAATTGACACGCATAATTCCCCTTTCAGTACTAATTTAGTTTGCTCTTCTTTGAAAATCTCCCCCTACAGAGAAATTGAGGAGAGGACTCAAATGAGTCCTTCAGGTGGCCTGTTCCTATCTTTCATTCCCATTTAGTTCATTTTTAGTTTCCTGCTCCTTTTAAGTGAGTCTCATCCATGTACTTTAGGCATTTCAATGTCGGCAACCTTTTTCCTGTTCCCACCGAACACACTCCTCGCGGCTTTTATTCGTGATTTTGATTCTCTTTCTCTGACCTGTCTCATGAGGAACCCATTTAGAGGCACCAGTAATCATGATAGGGGAGTTGGAAAATCGTAATATAAAATTGAGATGATACGCGGGAGGATTACTAAGTGTTTTTCATTCATCATGAATATCGATAAGTCCAACCAGATACGGCTAAATTTTCATAGGAGAAAAGAAGTGCTAACTTTCCTTAACGCCTACAATCAGGATTAATCAGGAATTGACGTCGTTTAAGATACTCGAGGGACCAGGGAACATGGTTGATCCCTCACAAACCCTGAATGTAGGCGTAGGTGAATGTTTGCACTTCTTTTCTTTTAACTAATTCATCTTCCCGAGCAGTATCTCAATTTTCGTTAAGATTTTGCAGCCTCCCGATTATGATTACCTCTGCTTCCTTAAATATTACGGCTTTGCGTACTTCAGTCTAGAGTTTCCTCTCCGGCCGTAGGGTACGTTCTCTCCATTGATTACTGCCCATAGCTGTTCCCCGTTGTGCTGATTCAAGCGCTTAACGTACTCAACGGAACCATTCTTAATTCATGCTCTTTTGGTCACATTTTCTTCTCCTACATGAGGAAAACATTAGGTCGAGTTATTCAGTTACACAATACCCAGCGAGCCATGTCAAAATGTGTGAGGCATGGGGTGAATTATTACCAAAATAAACTACACAATATGCTGCTTAATGTTATGCAACTACAACTATCGATGTGTCGGAAAAAAACTTGTCAAGAGGCGGAATTTCTCAAATATCGGTCACATAAAAGGCAAGCTACTTTGTATTAATGTTTTTGCAACTACACTCATACACAGGGACACAAGGGTTACACCGCCAACATGCACAGCCTATTGTAAGTACTAGGTGGCAGATAAGGATACAGGCTTTCGGAAGTAAGTCAAATGAATAGGTACTCTACCTATCGAAAAGCCTTGTTAGAAGTCTCGTTGACAGTTGTTGCGGTCTCGCGGGAAAAAAATTAAGTCTTACCGTTTGGCAGTCTTATTTCTCTAATTTTATTTTCGTGATCTTATGTGTTTGCAGTTAGGCAACTGCAAGAAAATCACAACGAGTATGTCAATGATCTAATGTTGGCTTTCCTGGATATCGAGAAAGCCTTTAAGAGTGCGTGTAGAAACAAAATATGGAAGGCTCTGGCTGGTAAGGGAATCAAAGTAAGAAAATCAAAGAATGCTCAGTTAAAAGAGAAAAGGAAACGTGCGAAGGAAGTGTGAGCTTTGTCTAGATTGGAACAGAAGGAACGGGCTGGATGGAGCAGAAAAGTAGTTTAAAACAAGCGAGTGCAATTCCACTCATACTCTTTGTTGCTGTGATGGATGAGAGGCGAGGGTGGCGACAGATAGAATAGGGGAAGAAATGATGAGAGAGATGGATGCCTTTGACCCGATGAGTTGGAGATGTGCGGAGGAGGAAGTACAGATACAATTAGACGTGTGGACGGTGGTGGCCGTAATGAAGTTCAATGGAAAGAAGAGTGAGTTCATCATCTCAACAATAAAAAAATGGAAGGAATACCACTGGACTCACAATTGCAGGAGGAGCTACGAGAGAAGGTAGAAAGTTTCCAATACCTTGGAAGTGCAGTGGAGGAAGATGGAAGAATAAATGGAGAGATAAATTAAAGGGGTTGGCGAGCTGTAGAATTTCTGAGAAGTGTCAGGAGCTTGGTATGGAGCGAAGATGTCCCACAAAAGAGCAAAGGGATTATCTATAGGATATACTGTGCCCTCATCTTGATGTATGCTTTGGAAACATGGACAATGAAGAGAAAAGGTATGTGAGTAGATTGCAGGCATGTGAAATGATGTTCCTCAGAACAAGAGCAGGAAAAACCGAAATGGACAAGATAAGGAATGAAAAAATAAGAGAGATTGTCCTGGAGGAACCACTTCAGGAAAGGATAAAGACATCTCGGCTGATATGGTTTGGGCATAGTAAGAGGATGGAAACTAACGGAATGCCGAGGAAGATACACGAAATGGAAATTCAAGGGAAACGGCCTCGAGGAAGGCTGCCGGACAGATGGTTGAAAGGCGTGGAAGAGAGCGTACAGAATCGGAACGAGGATTGGAAAGCATTGAGAGAAGAAGATTGGTGGGTGGATAGAAAAATGAAGAAAGGCATGAATATGAAGCATACCCGGGCAGTGGCTGTAAACTGTAATAGATGATGACAATGTACCAGTTTAATCGATTTTTTTCGAAATATATGTTCATGATATAAGGCTACGTGTTAGAATTTCAGTAACCACCAAGAAATTATATCGATAACATGCTGTTTTTTTATTTTATCCAAACATATTACTAATAAGTAAATGTGTGCAAAGTTTCGTGAATATCTGTACAAAAATAGAAATGGCTCTAACCACGTCAACCGAACATGCAGCCTCCCTTCGAGTCAATGAATATATCCGAGTGCCATTGTATAGGCCACGTGGACAGAGACGGGCCTCGGCGGGCATTCCCATCTTCCCCTTTTCATCCCTTGGCCCACCCGCACACTTAAACCCTTCTTCTCGATGATCTAACCCGATCATCTCGCTCTCCTTTCAACAAATAATTGCACTCTCTCTTATCGGAATGAAAAAAAATCACGAAAATTTGTGCAATCACCGCGATCAATCAACTTTCCAGCACGAAAAAGTAAGAAAGCGATTTCAGCAAGCGTGTTTGAAAAGAGGCGAACGAAAAAACGCCATGATCTTTCCCCCCTAATCCATCCGTCGAACGGCTAATTAGTTCACTCCATCCGCTGTTATATTTTAGGAAAAATTCCGCGGGTCAACCTTGAGAAGGGGGAGTGTGCCGAAAGGGAAAAAAAAGCAAGACGCGCGGTGGTTCGCGAGCCACGTGTTGCGCAAATCCGGACGATCCCTCGCTTTAGAAAGTTAAGATGCGAAACAGCAAGCGATGCGGGAGAGGCCTTTGCCACGGACCCACGAAGGCCCGTCCATCTGGAGCATCTTTAGATGTTTTCGACTTACCACGCCCTCTAAAGGTGCTTCTGTGAAAGTGAAACTATGGGAATAATTTGTTCAATAAGTAAAATGACTGTGGAATTCGAAAAACTCGTTATATTGGGACATCTATTCGTCCTTGTTTCCAACAGCCCTATCCGGGCCTTTGACCCCCAACAGAATGTTTCTCCAATCATCCTTTTTCTAGTTCTTGGTCCAAAGGATAACCATTGCGTAACTCTCCCCACTTGTGTGCCTGTCTTCTCCTCAACTGTCATGGGAATTTAATAAATATAATATCTTCTTTCCATTTAAATTTCCATTTTTCCGCCAACACTCTTATCGTCCATCATCTGCACATTACCCGCCTATTGTAGTTTCTCGATTTTTATAGAGTGGCTTGATGGGCTAATTTCACGATATAAATTGGTGGAGATCATAATTGTAACTTCGCCCCCAGAGTCCAAATGGCCGTATATCTCTCGTGTTACCTTTTTCTTAAATAATATTAGCATATTTTATGATCTCTGCGTTAAAGTTAGTGTATCTGTGCCATATGCGATTCCACTGTGCAGATTATTATTTCGCAAAGCTTTATTTTTGCTTTTCTGCGTACGCCCCTCCATTTGAGCATGGCATTTCCGATTTTCTGGTAATACGTTTCTCTTCATTTCTTAGTGGATCATCTTCACATTTCCATTATTATATTCAAATATATTATTCTGCCTAATGCTGATACATCTTAAATGTATGTGAATGGAGCTGGAGAAAACATTTATTCTTATCGTTCGTGCCTTGTCCCACTAACCCCCTCCCCCCTCACGCGGAATGATAATAGAGGCGAAATTGCAATTGAACGAAGCGGGTGGTGAATGACCGCGTGGGGGTGTTGCTATGGAGACGAGCAAGTGACGGCGCCCACGCTCTCTAAAGGTTAGGGAAGAGATTGAACAATCTCGTCTTCCCTCTCTCTTTCTTCCGCCGCAATGAGCCCTTTTGCACGTGACCTTTCCATCCCCCCCTCCACCTCCTCCGGATGAATGTGCAAGAGATGTGCGAACACAAAAAGACCGATTGGGAGCCTTTCTTCTTTAGAGAAGGGGTTGGGGATCGTTTAGCCTAGCCCCCTTCTCCCCCCCCCCCCTCACCCCAAAACATTACGCTCATGGCCGAAATCTAAAAAAGCCGGCTAAAACCTCTGCAGCCATTTATTTATTGATAAAAGTATGCTAATATTTAGATGTACTGTATTTTTAGTCGTCATTGAGTCCATTAATGGTGATTAGGAGCATTGGGTCACTAAGCGGGGCAATGAGAACTAAAACTGTGGAAACGGATAAGTGGGTCACAAAGGTATAACCACGGACACTCTAAATGTTTAAGGTACCATTGATATCAGTGGAAACCAAAACTTTTTTTTGCATACAACTCTTGCTAATATTTAGACTTGTCCACATTCATTTTTTGCGTCCCATTTGTGTAGTCAATCTTCGAAATTTCCACAGCGCCAATGCGGAATTTAATGCTACTCACTCTTCTGCATTCGCTCAAAACACATATCTCCATCCCAATCCACCGAAACGTTTTCCTCTTCTTACCTTCTTAAATCCACAAACACTTAATCTTTTCTATCGCAGCCATCATCAAGTAATCACGGATTTGTCATCACCGCAAGAAATATAATTTTTTCATGAAACAATGTCTGCTTTCTTCCAACTGCAACGTATTTCCAGTTTCCGTCTTCATCATCATTGGTCGCTCACATCTAAGATTGGTCGAATGCAGCATTCCATCCTTCCCTTTCTAACGCTAGTTCCCTTACCTCCTGGTATCCCTTCCTATTTACTTTCCTCTCTCTTTGGTCTTTACGTATTTATTCCTGGGTCTTCCTCTTTGGGCTTTTTCCTCTTTTTTTCCTTCTACCACATTCTTCGCGCAGCCATTGGGCCTCAGGGTGCGCCCAATCCATCTCGATCTTCTTTTATTTCGTACGCGGAATTTTTTGTCTGCAGCATCGAATAAGTCGCTCCCTCCTTTGCCCATCGTGTCATCTCATTCCATTCCCAAGCGTACAAATTAAAAATCTCACTCACCCATAATCCCGTGCGGTGTTTTGTTGTGCGAATTGATAAGCGCGCGATTAAGCGAATCGAAAGTCTTCTAGTATGTCATCCGAAAATCGAACCCCGATTTAATGGTATTTCACGATATTTTCCACATTTCGTCGTCGTCGGCACTCAAAAGGCTAGGCCTTGTCGCTGTCTTTGTAGCCAATTGTCTCTTTCTAAGGCTCTTTTTTTTCATTTCCCAATAGGAGTTGCAGTTCATGATTGACATCACACTGTGAAGTAAGGATATTTATTCTAGGTAGTCCCCTCCTTTTCTTCACCAACACTTTTCCTTCAATTATGTTCTTGATGAACTCGTTATGTCTTACTAAGTGACCAACAAATTTAATTTTCCTGGGGTGCATTGTTTGGAGAAGCGTTCTTATTTCGCCTACTTCTTTCAAGACTTGCTCATTTGTTTTCCTCATGACCCAACTTGTTTTAGTCATTCTCCTCCAGAACCACATTTCGGCTGCTTGGAGTCTGTCTTTTTCTTACACGCGATGGGATTATTCGGAGGAGGAGGGCATTGTTTCGAAAAGATCGGCCGTTTCGCTCCTCGCGGATGATGTTTTCGGTGAAGGGGAGACTCGCGTCATCACACTCGACCCCCCCTCCCCGCCAGCGGGTCCTTCCGATCTGAGGGGGGGCTGCTCTGACATCCCTACGACCTTGAGAGGTTGAAATGGGCCTCTCTCTCTTACTTCCTCTCCCTCCCTCAGTCCACCTCCCTCTCCAGCCGCCTCTCGAAGCGAAAAAAACCCGCGAATCTTCGAGAGCCCCTGCGTGATGCTGGGATTTGGAGGTGAGCGCACGGAGCCTCCGTGGCTGCAGCGGCAATCCTGAGCCATTTTAGCGCACATTTTCCTTACTATTTCAAGGAAGTCGGACGAAATTTCTAGGAGACGACATTTCTCATGAAGCACATCTGTTAATACTGTGGGGATAACCATACGTATGACGATATAAATCATACAAGAATTATATTTTCAAATTTTCGTGTTGAATTAGGCATTGTTATGAATTCGCTTTACGGCGCAGAATCCGAAATTTTCGCGAATGGTGTATGTAAATATGAATTTTCATGGGGCACTGTTCTTTAGTATTTTAGCTAAACTTGTTTTTTTTAGAAGCGTGTTACTTCACGGTTATGGGAAAATCTGTACATATATAATCGATTTTTTCGAAATATACGTGAATTTCTAAGGCTACGTGTTAAAATTGAATTAAATTGCCCAGGAACCAAATAAGTTGCATGCATTTTTTTTCATTTTTATCTATTCATGTTATTAATTAGTACACGTATACGAAGTTTCACAATAATTTCCATATGAAAGAAAATCACTCGAGCCACCCGAACACCCACCCTCCATCTCTTCCCGTTTCAGCTCTGCTCCGTGGAATCCGTGGAAGACATAGTGATAGAGTCGTGAATCACACGTAACGTGTAGCTGAATAATTTGCATGCGAGGCAAGTGGACATTTGTTTGTTTTCATCGAAATAATGTACAAATAACCTTACAATCGTGTAAAGAATTGAATGAGGATTACGAATATGTGATGTGAAATGCATATTAACGTCGCAGCCTTAAAAACGCAATCGCTAAAACTCTGAATACACCAGTGGAGCGTGATACGCCTCGTAACGTCATTTATCCGTATCCAAGGCGGATGGCACCACGGACGCGGCCGCACAAACGGATGCCCGGAGGCATTGGTGGCGGCGTCAGTGGAGGAGAGGCCCACGGCCGGATCTGCCCTCTGCACCAAACTCTCGCTAAACTTGAGGACATGATATAATGTGATCGGTCGAGAATAAGACACTTAAGCTTAAAATACTAAAGCTCTAATCGATTTCAAAAACGTCCGGTAAGGCTATGTTGTCTGCGTGGATATTGCTAACTTGTTAGAAGGTTTCTGCTCTGAGCAATCGTCCTCGCTCCCCGTTTCGCGGGACTCCAGAAGTTCCTGGCTTCCCAAATTCATCCACTGCACGGCGCCAGCGACTTTTGCGTGAACTATTCCTATAAGTTTCCTTGGAAAAATACTGCAAGGGAGTAAATTTTTGTTCGCATTACTATTTCAGTGTTTCTCTTTGAAAGGTGGGGACAACTTGCGCAGACCAACGAATAGCTGAACTTAACAATCTTTTTCTTACTTTTACTCATTCGGTTGAATCCTGCATGAAAAGCACTATTGTAAAATTATTGTTTTTATTTTTTTGAAGCATACGACCCGTTTGGAACGAATTAATCCTGCAGTTAATCATGTATATAGTAGTGTCATGTTAAGGATTGTGGTAGAATTTGTTGGATTTGTGCTAATCGTGCACGACGTATGTTTATTTCGATGGCAGATTGACTTTTGCCAGCTTGGCTAAATAACTCGACTTATAAAGAAATTTTTTTATCTACAAAGAGCATTAATTTTCATATTTAAGAAATATAACGAATCTCTATTTTTGTAAATTAATATAAAAACCAGCGCTTATTGTGCAACAGGCTCCAGTGATAATGGTATAGCTTAGAAGTTTGGCGATTTTTAACTATCTAGAGGTTTTAAATGCCTTTCTCTACGTGTTCAAATACTTGAATACTTCTTCCGGGAAGCGAGTGTGATAAAGAGCCAAATGGGTGACATATTTTCGTAAAAGCTCGTCGTTTCACTGTTATCTCTAATTCTGAAATAAAAATCCGCGATGTCTCAAGTTTATTTCGGTCATTGATTTTCATCGTGCACTCGGAAAGCTATGAACGCAATTCCTACCCAGTCGGACGGTGCAGTGGATTATCTAACCTTTTCTTGATCTCTCTTCTTTCCCGGCGACCGGAGAATTCGCTTCGTTATAAAGAATGCGTTTATAAATAATTCTTTTGCAACAGAAAGCGCGGCACAGTGAGGAAACAGCTTCAAGCTCCGTGCAAAAACAAGGCGTCCTCTCCTCAATGTTTGCACCATTTTGTTGGGCCGCTTTGAATTTTTTCTCGCCGGCTGACGCGTTTCACAGAATTAGACAGGCTATCTCCGGTCGAATAGATCCCAGAATGGAACGAATTCCACGAGTTATAGCAAAAAAAATTTCGAGTGTAAAAGGGTTTCTCCTTGAATCTTGAAAAGAGGTTTTCACGACTCGATGATATCAAATTGAATTTCAGGGAGTTACGTGTCAGTTCTCACTCGCTAAAGTGTTATTGTTCAATCACGCTCGGAAACTCAGAAACCTTGAAGATCGACGCAATCTAATGATACTTACATTTTTCGTATCTTCTACAAATTTGATTTTTGTGGTGAGTAATTCGTTAGTATTTACCGTGCAAGACAGAATTAACGGTAAGTGTACGAATGTAGATAAATATACTAAAATATTTTTGAGTGGACGCGGGAGTACCGCAGAATACCTAAAAATATTTGGACTGCCTGTTTGGCAACACTTTTTTACTCAGCTTAGAGGATGTCGAGGGCTGGCAGCACATTCTATCGCACCGCCCAACATTTGAGGATCTAACAAGGAAATATTTGGAAACAAATCTCCAAACGAAACAAATCTGGATGGGATGGGACTGTAATCGTACAAAGGTTAAAATTGAACTGTATTTGGATACACGACAGTAGAAATTACAGTCGATATTGGCCAACGAACCACAATAGCGCCGAAAATAATTGCAGCAATTTTTTTACGTACTGATTTGCTTGAAACTTTGGATAAAAATTCTCAGTGGTAATATTTAGATAATCATGAACGAAATTACATCACAAGCTTTTGGATTTTCGGCAATCCAGTGTTTCAACCCGTTGCCTTATGGCTGATGACATATTTCTCACAGTGATTTCATTTAATCCGTAAGTTTTCTGCTGAACGCGAAATTATACATTTCTTATCAATGCTAAAGAATTTTAAGCGAGTACATCGATTATAATTTTCTAAAACAACATATGTCAATGAAATTGCTTCCAAATTTCGAATATCTTGCCGAAAAACTCTAGTTCTAACATGCTTCAATTAAAGATTAAGATTGAAATATGTATCATTCTTGTATAATTTCCAATGGTACCTGAAGTGGGAGTTTCGCCGTAATAACCAAAAGCGTTTAAATTAAATATCGTCTTGGAATTGCTTTCTATTTAATTAAACATTTGTTAAAATGCGTGCGTACTCAACGACCCTCGTCTACTGGTTCGACCACTTCCGATTGTCTCGGCGAGGCGAACATCTGGCCACAGTGTGATTCACACAGGCGGAAATGAAATTAAACTGCGGTGGGCTCCACCAATTGGTGAAGGGGAAATGTATGGAAGAGAAGCGTCCTCCGTGACATTGTAAGCGAGAACTCGAAATCGTGGGGTGGGTCAAGGGTGGCGGGGGCGAGACGGGGAGGGTGAAGGGAGAGGGGTCCATAATGATAATAACAATAAGGCGTCTTTATTGGGGTGAGATCGAGACTAAGGCAGTCCCTTCTTTCATCCAACCCCTCGTCAGATAAATACATGACATAAGTGTGAAGAAAGACGTATACATTTGTGGGAAAAACGGAAGGAAGTAAGACCAGGACCAATTGGGAGGGGCCTTGCTCCAGAAGCAGTTTTATTTAATGAATACTTTGCTGTGACGGAAAAGTAGGTACTTATGTTGTACCGCATAACATTATTTCTAAGGCTTTATTCGAAAGTCGGTACGATATTTGTTTTTACTTTTACCTCTACAACTGCATGTTTGGCCAGTGAGTAATGTAATGTAATCGTGACGTGGGGGTTTTACTGAATACATTCTAATTACCCGTCGAAGTTTTGTCCTTACAGAGCACTAACGCATTTTTTACTCTTGGGTCTTCGCGCTCATCGTCTGATGGTGGAGTGAATAAATTCCTGACCACAAGGCTGTCAATCAAAAGTTGTTCTCCTCTTTCAGAATATCCGCTCAGTTTCGTTCGAATTCGGGCGACTTGGTCAATATTTTACATCGATGGCATGATTGATTGATTAATTTCGCGGGTTGGTTCTCCACCCTGTTCTTGGCAGTGTTGGCCTCGATTCCAGTCTCTCGCTTTTAAAAAGTCCTTGCTTACTTCTTAATCGGCTTTCATATTTCTCGTGTCGAGTTGGCTCCATTTTTCTGTTCATAGCGGAATTTCCCTCGTGGGCCCTCGGGCGAAATAATACAATAATAGCAAATATACCCTTCGTTGATCAAGAAACAGGATATATTTCGGATTTTATGAGCTCATTATGTCCATATTGTGCAGCTGAGGTCAGTAACCTTATTTTCACAAGGTTACTTAATTTATTTACAGTGTGTACGATTTTTAGCGATGGTGTAGAAATACCTGTAACTTCTGACTTGAATTAAAATTTGCCACCATTTAATAGAGAATAAGTCTTTCAGAAGACTTTCATGACATGTTCGATACGTATGAGTGTATTGCCATCGAATCCTTCGAGGATTTGAATGATATTCAATGATTGACAAATTCGTATGAAGGGGCTATGAAGAGGCGAGGAAGAGGCGAGAGGTTATTGATTTAGTAGTCTTCCAAAAACGTTCCTGGCTACTGTACCTTTCTGACATCATGCTTGTTATGCAACATGTATAATATTTGTGACAGGAAATAAGTATTAAAATTTTCTTTCATCGAATAACTATTAATGGTTTTTACGTAAATCAAAGGCCGAGAACCTTGCTTGTGTATCGTGATAATGACTTTAAAAATCAATATCGCCCAATGATCACTTGCAATTCAGAGATGAATGAAAACTAGTCCTTTTATTTTCGACGTTTCGTGAAATGGTAAGGTGCCACAAACGGCAATCGTAGATCATTGATTGCACAATTCAATTACGTTTTTAGTAAGCCGAAATACATTCGTGAACAACATTTCTTTCTAGTGCATCTGTTTGTGGCGTTGGAACTGTCCGCAGAGAATCATGGATATGATGAAAGAATTATACTTTATATATTTTCCCTCAATTGAAACATTTTTCGACATGTTTTATCAGCGCGGCGTTCCAGATTTCTGCGATTTTACATTGAAATGTGTTCTTATCGAATATTGCTCGCTGTGCGATACATTTTCATTTATTAGCAACCATTTATAATAACTAGTATTATTTGTCTTATTTCACGTAGTAAGGAAATGTGTACATTGAAATCGAATTATTACGAATTACATATATCAAATGCTAAAAGGCTACTTTTAAAAAAAAGCATAGGATTGCTGAGAAAATCCGATTGGTATGATGAATTTATTACACTTTCTTATGAGGATATTACTAGTGAGAACACGATTGCAAAATTTCACGTAAATCTGTTCGCACAAGAACAAAAATCGCTCCGACCGCCGTAAATGGATCGCATCTCTGGGGATTCGGTCGGGTTTGCCTTGATCCCGACGCGTGACGTCGCGACGGCCAGTCGAATGGGTCGATGTATTTGTTTGAGTGGAGACGGCGGGGGGAGCATTTAAATGGGTTGAGATTCGAAGAGATAGAAGAAAATGAAACCCACGAGAGTGAGAGTGTTTTGTATCTTTTCGAGAAAATCTTACCTCCAGTATTTCCGAGAGGATGGCTGAGTATCGCGGAAGGGGCGGGAGGGGGGGATTTCTCGAAAACGTCTCGGAAGGTTAACAAAAGCTTTGTCCACTCATTGTATCTAATGATGACGTACAGATTTTCTCACGTGACTTTGCTCTTATTTCGCTTCACCAATTGTTTATTTTTTAACTTCCGCCAACCATTTTGTAGGAATTGCTCGTTTGTGCTCTTGACTACCGCTAAAGTAGAGATTCAAAGACCGCTCTTCCGATTCTTAAAATTTAAGGCGGTCGCAGCGTTTTCCGCTTGTGTACAGAATTGACATAATAGAATTTAAGTTAAAATTTTAAATATTTCCCTGAAAACTTTGTTCATAGCTTGCTTTATTTAACAAAAAATAAATTATAATTCTCCTATAATTTCTCTCGCCGCCCAATGGCGAGTTCCGCCGTGATGAAATATTTTCTAAATAGTTCGTAGAATTTTTTTCACTCATTGGAAATGTTATTAAAATTTTCACTGAGTGACTCGCGAATATCGCTCCATCCACTTTAATCTCATTGCGGTCACTCGGTTGAGATGCAGGATGGGGTGGGGAAGGTTGACGGGGGTGGAAAGGGGTGGGAGAAAGAGGGGGAGGAAGCAGTGTCATAGCGACCAACGCTAGCACTCCTCACTGAGCGCCTTGTCTACTCGACGACAACAGTTCTTGCCCTAGGCACACGAGAGAATCTACTTTATATATAAGGCTAAGCGTACGTACGTATGAGTCTGTTGCTAAGATGGCATATTGTATCAGATGTTCGCCAATGGCTGGCTTGCGTGCTAACTACCATATATGTTCACCACTAATTAGCATTTGGCTAATACATTTGTCGAAATATGTACTCGTATCTAAAGGGACCCTGCCTCGTATTGTAATGTATAAAATTTTCCCGACGTATGTTATGCGTCAATTCTCCTCGGAAATCCCACCGGGTTCAATTGCTAATTCAAGTAACGACGTCTCAACGGACGACTCGTCCATTGTCATCAAAGGAAATGATTACCTATTTTGTAAGTTTTCCGTCCCTCTCACCCAAAATGTTGTGTAAAAAGAAATCTTTGACATTGACACTTTATGCATTTTATATCGCTGTGTTTTGTATTGTTTTCATCGAAAATACGTATCCAAACATACATACATACCAATCACGCCGTTCCCTTCCGGGGTAGGCAGAGTCACTAAGCTTCACTCATAAATACATATTTGTACACCTAACTCTGCTTCAATAATTTCCTCCATACTGACCTATCCTTGCAAACCTCTTTTGGCTCATTTACCCCAATACACTGCTTAATACGCGCCCTCCTCTTTTTAAGACTACTAATATTCCTCCTCCTAAGAATTTCCTCAACCACATTCAACCACAACTTTCTCGGCGTACCTCTACCCCTCGTACCATTCATTTCACTCTTATGTATCTGTTTAGTTATTCGACTCTCATTCATTCTCTCAACATGGCAAAATCAACGAATCACACTCCTTTCATATTTGTCCATTACGGGAGCATCTAAACCACATTCATTTATTACCCACTCATTTCTGACCCTATCCATCATATTTTTTCCGCAAACACTCCTCAGATAACTCATACCCACGGCGTTTAGTCTACTCTTATGTTTATCCTGACATACCCATGTTTCACTACCATACGACAAATTGGGGAGAAGCGCACTGTTGTACATATATTAATTTATATTTATTTTTCACTGTATTGTATACTTTTTTTGGGCTATTTTGGCTAAAATTAAACTGTTTTTGTTTTGATTTAAAATAAATTATTTAATAGAGAGTACTGTTTTTCAAAAGCGATTGTTATCAACGAAAAAAATGAGTGCTCAAAATATGATAAAATAGTTTAAATCTGTCGAAGTTCGGACGTATCTGGAGCGGTGAAAGCGCCAAGCCATTGTCGAGTTATTTTTCCCTGAGAGAGAGAGAATGTGTTTCTGAAACCAATGTCGGCGTGTGGGTGGGTGCTTGCGAGGGGGAAGGGCAGTTGCCCTGGGAGACCCAAGGGTGGGAGTGATCAGTATTGGGTGGGGGAGCGGGTGGAGGGAGGTAAGGAAGGGGGGGAGGTGTGGACGCATGGAGCAGGAGGAGGTAATATTATAATTGATATGGCGATGGTCTTCGTCAAAGGGAGGGTAGGGGGAGTGTGAGGGAGTAGTGGTTGTGGTGGTAATGGGAGCGGAACGGAAAGTAGGGCGATAGGGAGGAGGTGGGGGGGAGACGAAGGGAAGATAAAGAAAGGGCGAGTCGTTTTTTGCGAAACGGGTATTTTGGAGGAGGAGAAGCAGGTGAAGGGAAGCTGATAATAGATGGGCAAGAGCGGACATGAGTAGGACAGCATATGTGTCGAGTTAAGGTAGTTTGAGAGAAGTATCATTTTACATAGAAACCAATGAATTTTTTCTCCTATTTTAAAGAAAAATATCTCATCCTTATAATGACACCAAAAATTTAACCCCTTACGACATTACTGTTGGAGATATTTGCCAAAAATAACAGCTCTTTTACATGGGAAACGGTACGTGTGTGCACTCTAGAGAGACATTATTTACAATATGAGGTATTTCTAACAGTTAAATGTCGTTAAGAAACTAACAGCGTGTAGTTTGTATTTTTTCTCAACTATATTTGAAAATCAATCATATTGTCACCGCAGTAAATTCTTCGAGATCACAATAAACCTTCCGTTTTGAAGGAGTTTCAAACGCAACGCGCGAAAAAAATGAGTCAAGTAAAAGACTTATTTAGATATTTTCATTTAATTACTTACAATTCCTGTCCAATAAAATTATATTATTGCACCATTGATAAGCAATATTGAATTGATGTGTCCTACAGCTAATGAATTTTAAACTTATAATTCGAATATGGTTTCTATTATGACTAGGGAACTATCTCGCTCGGACTACCTTAAGTTGGAGACTAATACGTGTATGTAGATTAAACTGGGACGTTAAAATCCTGAGACCTGTTGTCCAATAAGATGGACCTGCGGGTTTTTCGTAGCTGGATTTGACAGTCAGCTTTATCCTCATCAAACTCCAGAGGCAATCCTAATGCACAACATAGTTCTGCTACCTAGTAGGTTTGTACCCATCTACAAGTTAAAAAAACAGTTGGAGGGAAATCATGTCTGGTGAGTGGCAAGAGGTGTACCATCTAAGAACTCCTCGCGTCCTAGTGGGTGAAGAGAGAGTGGGCGAGGTATAATTTCTTCCACATAGAATTCGATGATTTTGGCCTGGTCGAAAAGAAAAATATGTCATCTCTCTTAAAAGATATCATAACATCGACCGCTTATCATCATACTTATCAACATATTTGCCTGAAAATAGAACTGCCCTGCAAACAAGACTTCAAAACAGATAGGGAGCAAAGTTCATGTAAGTTAGGCAACAAAAATAGTCGATAATGGCTTCCGATATTGTTGCCAAGTTTGTTGATTTTTCAGTAAATGCGTCAAACGTGGATGCTGTCAATATTTCAGTTACTCTGTTATGAAATTCTTACGATTTTGAATACTTATTTTGAACGAATTGAACAATTTTACACAAAACATACGGCCGTGATTGATGTTCACCTATAAGAGTGCTACATACCGGCAGGATACGAAACATTTCGTCAGCACATATCGTCCCATTCAAGTGTTCGCTGTGGGGTGCGCTCTGATGTGTGTTCCGATGTGCACCAACCTCAGCATCTGTAGTGGAAGGCTCTCTCATTGATCCGGCGACTGAACTCGGACGCTATAATGTAATTCGTGAGAATACGGGTCAGCTCTCATCTTATCTGTCTTCTAGTGGACCGTTTTCCTCTTCCAGTCCCCCCACCCCTCTAGCAATCACTCCAGAGCTAAATTGTAGCACTTGCTCAAGTTTCTGGCGCTGACCTGTGTGGCGAGGAGGGGAGGTGATAGGGGAGTGGGGGGTGAACTAGAAGGACGGAGGGGAAGAGAGAGAGAGGGAGTGACCAATGAGCGGGAGACCAGGGGAACCAAACTACTCGGCGAAATAAGAAAGAAGGACTGCAAGGCAAGTAGGTAGTTGAAATCACGCACTGATTCGACTTTAGCAGAGGCTCTTTCTCAAAATCTCATTGTGTGGTGAGTTGAAAGGAGACGAGGGGTGGTGATGGGTAATCCAAATTCTCGGAGCGCTTGTGTTGGCACCAATTGGAATGGTTTTGTGACTGAATCTCCTCCCTTAACGACCTTCCTCCCCCATTTCGCATTATCTCTTCAAGTTTCATAGCCAATGTCTCAAACTCGTCCTCTGCGCAGCTACAACGAATGTTTGCTAGACCCATACTCTCTGTCCCCCATTTCTATGTCCGCATCTCAAGATTCGTGACTGAGTCCTCCGCTCTTCGTCGGCCACATCTAACGGTTTCAATCTTTTCTTTCCGAGGCGAGCCTCATCCTTTTCATGGCGGCCCAAATCAACTCTCTCTCACTCACTCTCAGAGTCTTTCCAAACTTCCTCCACCCCCCCCTTACCTCCCTCACCCACTGCCACCCGCCGACAATCAGCACCGCCCTTAAATCATGGATTGCGCAGCACTCAACTCTCCGTGCAAAGCTTAGAAAAAAATATACTGCCGCCGCTTTCGCTGATAAATCAGGTAAACGGCGATCGTAAAATGGCATGAATTGGCTGGGGTACATTTCCCACTTTTCCGTGAACTTCGCTGAATGTTGTATTTCTCTATCGAAATTTGAGGCGGGAAGAAAGATTGCGAAATCTGCGGATTGTTTTGCTGTCAATTATTTGAAAATATAGAGCAAGCTCGGCATTAGACGTATTGTATCTGAAAGGAGCGCCGGTTTGCCTACAATATGTGCGTTTTTGTTTCACTCACTAAATGAAGCACTCAGAAAGCGAAATTGCTTATCCTCCGATAGGTTCTCTGTAGTTTGCTTTTACATGTTTAAAGAATTGTTATCCTCATTCCAAACTGAGCTAGAGGTTCTCTATCTTTAGTCACGGGGCTATTTATGTACATTCATTCATTGGTTCATTGGCAGAGAAAGGCACGAATTAATAATGTGAAGATTTCGGTTCCGAATGCTTCCATTGTTCCGTACTTAAACCCATATTGACTCCCGAAAATATCTAAAATGTTGTGATAACACGGTTTGAGTGTCCTCAGGTTGATACAATAAAAATCATCGGTAAGTTATAAGAGTTTTTTTTTCTGATATAAGACGAATAACTTAGTGAAGTCGGAGGCCAAGAGGTATTTAAGAATTAAGTTTAAGAATCAGGCGATATCTTGTTGAAATTGATTATAGATAAAATGATCTCAAGAAAATAAATTTTTTATATTTCCAACACAGTTTATTCACACTTACTGACACACAGGACATTACCTTGATAATGACATAAGTGTTGTCGAAACCTCGGTCGATGTTTGTGAATAACTGTGTGGAAATATAAAAATGCTCTTTCTTGAGATCGTGTGTTATCTATGGTCAAAATGTAGGTAACTTGGAAAAGATTCATTGCCCCAGTAACAGTGTTAAAAGGATGTATAGACTGTATCCATCTTCGATGATTGAGAATGCTGTTAGCGCATTAGAGGGAAACAGACAGTAACCATTTTCATTGTATACTAACTGTGCCCGGCATACGTTGCAATGCCCCCTTTTTCTTTCTAAGTAGCCACCCATTTACAAAGGATTCACATTTACGTGTACAAAATAAACGAAATACAATGATTTTTTATCGTATTCTAAGATCGCAAAATAAAATACTCTATCCTAAAGTCCCCAATGATTTCCGTACTTTTCATGGTTTGGCCCACAAATCTTTTCTGAGTTCAAAATCGGTCCCTAAAATAAAACGAATTTGAGACCTAGTCCAATGAATTCCTCGTACCTACACAGGAATTTGTAACGCATAAATGAAGGCATGAGTTTCCATTACATGCTCACGCAGCAGTTTCCAAGTGAATAAATTATTCTATTATTGAAGTAGTGCAAGTATTTAAGATTTTCTGGCTTAAAAATCCAATTTTAGGTAAAAGCGAAGCGTATACGAAAGTCGAATGCAAGAATTCAAACAAATAGACCACTGCACCAAATCTCATTCTACGTACAAATAAATAACGTATCTTTTAGCACTAATTATGTCTCACTGATATGATTATGATGCTCGCGATTTTATGTCTCTCTGATACGATTGCGATGCACATGATTGAGTAACTCATAAACGATGGGTTTCGTTGATTGCTTGTCGTTCTTCGCTTGTTTGAGAAGCTCGCAAGTAAACACTCATTTGTTGTAACGACTCACGCTCCACGTATTGTTTAATGGATTTTATAATTCGGAAACCTTTGCGGTCGCGCGCACCACAACTCACCTAAGTTTTGTCGTAATTTGAAGAATGGTATTGGAACGCATAGAAGACGAACAAACAAATATTCCTTTTTATATATTTGATATGGATGAGGAAGATTACAATTTTGATGATTCGGGATCTGGAGATTTCAAGGGCCGAGGATTCCTATGAGATTCCACGAGGAAGAGTGCCCGAGAAAAATATATGCGGAGCATATTTTTTAAGAGTCATCTGATCAATATGTGAGCTATCGAATTTTTAACTCTCATTCAAATGCTTTAGTTGCTCTACAATACTCCGCCAGTAAGCTTGAGCACCGGATTCCTTGCGGGAGTGTCTTGGAACTGCGATTCTCTCTCTTTGTCACATATTTAAACCATATGCTTTGGGTTCTAAGAGGATTATTAAAGGACTCACAAGGGTATGAAGGATGTTTAATGAAAGAAAAAACTGAAGCCGTTCGGAGACATAAAGGTATCTCTAAGCTGAAAACTTCCTTTTCGTCAATCGCCATTGGCAAATCCCCAATATTTTTGGGGAGTGGACGTTGGCACCTGCCCTGCTAAAAAATTCCTTAGAAGCTGTTCTGTAGAACGTAAGGAATTCTAAAGAAATTGACTCTTTTTCTTCAGAACTAGTTCCTTTTCTAAGGATTGTACGGAATTTTCTGCAGAGCAAAATAACTCCTTACAAGCTGTTCTTTAAACTTAAGCAACTCTACGGAAATATGTGAGGTTCCCTTGATCCTATAAGGAGTTCTACAGAGCGTCAAAGGACTTCTGTAGAACGTCGTAGGGAATTCTGCAGAACATCCTACGGAATTCTGCAGAACGTCGTAGGGAATTCCGTAAAATGGCGTTTTAATACTTTAAGGAATATCTACAGAACTTTAAGAAATTCTGTAGAAGTATTTATAAGGAAACTATACAGAATATTTTAGCAGGATAGTTTCCTAAAATGTGACCAGTAATTTTGCTTCACTCAAAAACAAACGCATGTGGCCATTAGAATGCCACCCTTCCCCGAGACACAGGTCGCCTCGCTCGTGTCTCAAGGTGTCGCCATCGCACATCCGTGGGGAGACACGGGGCGAAAGGGCGCCGTCGTGCGATGGCTGCTGCAATCGCTCGCCGCTCGTACACCTGCACTCTTCATATTAATGTCCGACCATGGTTTCGGCACGTTTTGCCGTCATCAGGGTGCGGAAACCGTGCCAAAACCACGGTCGGACATGAAGTGTGGAAGTGTATAAGTGTGTTTTTCTCTCCTGATGATGCAGTTTGAGATTTTCCACGAAAAAGTAAGTGCCCAGCCACTATTTCGTATGTTACCATCATTTGACTAATTTTCTTCTGCAGTTGAATGCTTGTACTTCAGATGGCAGCACCGTTCGAGTATCGGTACTTTCAATACCGTTTCCTCCTGTCGTACCGATTTCTAATAGTACCCGGCAGTGCCGAATTCCGATGTTTTTTTTAGTTTATCTCCTCGACTGAGTATCCGTTTAATATCTCCTCTCACCCCTTTCTAATCCAACCCAATCCATCCACTCCCGCCACGGGAGAAGGAATTACGGCATCGACCGCGTGTGTGGCAGATGGCCGACAGTGTGTTGTCCAAAAGTGTGAGGAGCGACACTCGCGAGTCGTTGAGCGCTCATTTAATTGACTTTTCAATCCAGCCGAAAATAAAGTCTGGGACCGCACTTCACTCAGTTACGTCTGTTCATACGGTGGAAATAACGAAGCATGTTGTGAAAGGAAATTATGTGAGTATCATATTTTGAAATTTTCGTCGCAATAAGAGCAATGTTATGACTTGGGTTTACGGCGTGAAATTCGAAATTTAAGGGAAAATCATGTAAAAAATGTGTGTTCTTTACTTGATAAGTCTTAGGCAACAATTATACTTATGTAACTAGTGCGTATTATTTCGTGATTATGGGGAAATGTATCCGTATGAAATCGAGTTACTTTGAAATGTATGTCAAGAGCAGTTAAGCTTCGTGTTGAGTTTGATTTGAACGCGCCAAGAAACAAAATCGGTGACTTGCAATTTTTTTTCTTTTATCAATGCATATTACTAATTTGTAGACGTATGAAAATTTTCGCCCAAATCTACAAATGAACTGAAATCGCTCGGACCAGCATTGATTCCTCCAGGGCGGGCGGTTGCGGTAGAGGGATGGGGGGCAGGAGTAAATTAGCGGTCGATGGTGAGAGGACTGCAATTAGATCGCGGAGGGAGGGAGGGAGGAAGGGGGAGGTTGTGTGGCGCCTCTGCTCGTGTAAGGTGTGTAGAAGACTACCTACCCCACTCCACACGACCCTCCCCGTAGTGTGTTCCATGGCGTATCAAAGCTCACTTCCGCACCATTTATCCACTTCTTAATATCTATATTTCTTTATCAACTTCAGTAGTTACCATTATTTTATGTTTCTGTTTTATTTTTTTATTATCTTGATTTTTGCAAGGGGGCAGAGGCTGGTGGCACAGCTTTGAATGTCGTCAAAACAACACATCATTGATTTTCCATAGCATTTGAATCAACAATTCGCAGCATTTTAATTAGAATCACATCACTGAAAGTTGGGTTCGAGGAGAAATATAATGAATATGCAGCTCCGTGTCTTTACTTGTATGCATTCACTTATGTTGGTAAGGGGTGAAAAAGTTCTCCAGATTATTGATTCACTTATATATTATCATTCTTTTTTGAATTGAATATTTCTTAGCATTAGTCTTTTGCATTTCTGTATGTCCACATGGACGGGCGTATTTCTATTGATTAACAAGTAGGTGCTCTTCAGTGCCGGATTTCCAGCTACTCTTCAGTTAACTGGGCACGATGTCATAGACTGTTTAACTGCTTTAACTCTTGGGCATTTATTTATTGTGACCGCGCACGTGTTATTGGCTTCCAACGAGAATGTCCTGTGCTCGAATTCCTGTGCTGGATTACATTGTTTCATGGAAACGCAATCCGTTCTTGGGGTGCTGTCAGAATACCGTTAGCACCGAGTGGGGGATTCCACCACCCGTCGGGCTGGACAACAAACTTTGGACCCCTCGGTGCCTTTTAGTTGAGAACTGACGGTGGGCTTCTGTTGCATTTTCGTGGAATCAATCCATGTATTCGATTCCCTCTCATTGCACCGCTGCCGATCCGGTATTCCATTCATCATGCCGATTGGCACAAATGACCCTTTACCCCCACTTTGACTTCGCCACTGACTAACGGAACCTCTTATACTTGAGCTGGTTGGAAACGATGTCGCTTTATGTACAGAAATGCGTGAAACTTATTACTTGTTCTCATTAGTTGGAATTTGTATACATTAAAGTGAGTTAATATATATAACCGATTTGGTTTTTTTTTTTAAATGAAGGTTATTTTAAATCGCAGCCTTGAGGCACTAAACATATATTTCGAAAACATTCGATAGCATTTGTACAGAATTTCCCATAAACACGATGTGCTACGTTTCATATCATTGTAACGGTGGATAAAAAATATCAAGAATTCATGACTAATAAGAAATTCGCCTTCATATAGCTGTCACCTGAATTTCGAATTCCTTGCCGTAAATCCAAATCATAACAATGCTTTAATGGAGGTGAAATGTAACTCGTGCATAATTCAATTCACGTCACGCATGATATTTGCAAGGTATAAATATTGATGCTTGAGTGAAGTGTGTTCAAAAAATTATTTTCGACATACATAAAAATTTATTAAAAATGTGATTTCAAAGGCTCTCGATTAAGCTCCGATAATCATTTTGAGAATTTTTGGTAAAAAATCCTCTTGGGTACTTCGACGTTAGGAGCCTAATTCAAATGATTTGAGTATTTGAACTGGCCGCAGAAGAGGAGAAATGTATTCTTCTATTAAGCCGAAGGAATGATGAGTGTGTTTATCTGTCGATGGATTGAAGACAACAGATAAATTTCAGTTCATTCCATTATATTATTGCTCGGATAACACACAAAATATATTAGCGAAATTAACAGATCGTTCAAGTGTTTGTGATAATTGAGTAAAAGCTATTATTTAGGGCGCAGTAAAATGGAGGTCGCCTTGGGAACACAATTTTATTCATCGAGGACAATCGAATATACATGTTAATATCGACATCGTAAGTTTTGCAAATGGTCTCTCCCTTCCCCTTTTCCTTTAAAACCTGGTTGATATTTGTTACGCTCTCTAGTCTGTCTTCAGGATTTTACAGTCTCGTTCTTAAAAAAGAAAATATTATAAATTCCAAATCAAATCTACGCCATCGAATACCATCACCAAATTTTGGGCTTTTGATTTGAATTAATTCAAAGAAGCTTTTCTAATTGCTTTACTATCTGTTATATTTTATGATCACATCATCGGTCTCGTGGAAATAATGGCTATTATGTATATTTGTTTATCTCTAACGCATCGGCATTTTAATGCCGTGGAGACGGTCGATTGTCGAAGCAGGAAAAGAAATCCTTAATAGCATTCGCATTGAGAAAAAGGTCGGCAGAAGGTTTCCGTCCATTTTGAAACGGGATGTATGGTATAATTTTATTCACTTTCCTTTCGAAAAGATTTGAATAGATATGTTAGTCTTCAGACAGTAATTTGCATATTCTAAATTTACTTGTGTCTCTATGGTCAATGATATTTTCCCTTCTGTGATGTCCCAGTAAGGACATTCTCCATTACGAGGGAATATGGCTCTCATAGTCAGTTATGCTGCCATGTCAATCATGGATATCGTTATGTATGATGATAAGATTAGGCGATAGAGATAAGGTTGGAGAGGAAGAATTTCAACCGGGATACTGGTTACACGATCAGCAACTCTTGGAATAAAATTCTGAGAAGAATTCAGAACGCCAGAGCTAAGTCCCCGCTGGTCAACGGTCCTCCACCACAACAATCGGGGCTCGGCCAATCCCGCCCCGCCTAGCGCCTAAGTAAACAGTCTTTTCAAGCTCGCATCAGTAGCCTTGAGAATGGGTAACGAGTCGGAACCCGAAACGTCGGCTGCCTATGACTATCTTACCCGGTGGCGAGCCCGAGAAATGTACACTAATGGATATCGTTTCTTCTTGTAGATACCATTATTTATTGAGATGCAATCCCTTCAAACCTAGCAGAGCCGTGTTGTTGATTTCACTAGCGATTCTCAAAAGGTAAACATTCGTTATATTTTATTTGGAAACAATCGTCAGCGGCGAAGGTAGATTTACTGGGTTCTCTGGCGGGAAGCAGTCAGGTCTCACATCAAAATATTTATTCTCATTGGGAATTCTCCATCTCCATGCTCGACCATCACATTGCTGCATTTTTGATAACGTATATGAAGTCGTGAATGAAGAGCTCTTAGAAACTCTCCCTATCGCGAGAGGAGTGTTTTTTAAAGGTTTTAAAAAAGCCATGATTTTACCTGGGTTTGTCATCATCGTTCTAAAGAAGCTTATCGTAAATCATTATAGAATGGCGCTGTGGAATAAACTTACTTCGCTGAAATCCTGTTTCATTCGTCATTCGTTTATAACAGTTTATTTAGATTGATCGGATGGAGTGGTGGTCCACCATTTGACGGCGCTTATGTCTAGAGATTTCCATTCCCTTGGAAACCGTGATGTCATCTATCGTAAGCACTTCCATGAATCACCACCCGTTGATGTCTCCATCGATGGCGTGGATAAACCGTCCCTCCTCGCTTTTAAACCTAGGCATGTACCAATCATTGGCCGGCGTCGTCCTATCGCCAAATCGAGGAGGTTATTAATGCTCCGTCGCATAAATGGACGAATCTTTCACTTCGGAATATCGAAAGGGTTCTTCTCGTTTACGCGAGATCGTGAGTATATTCTTCGACTCTTTTCGGCCTTTGATCCGCGTGACAATCACGCAATTCCTCTTCTTTCTGCCAACATTCTCATAAAACACGCGTCTTCCCTTCCTATTCCTTCCTTCCACTCTCTCCCGCATCAGTGTCGAAACCGATACCATACCGGTCACGCTCTCTAGCCTCCCTCCCTCTCCCCCCGGCCCCTCTCCACCCCCTCTGTACCCCGAAACAAAACACGACCGAGCCCCCGCTGCTTGCCGGTATCTTTCCGTCTCCCACGCTCCATGGGTGCGTCGGGGCACGCTGCGCTCACGTCTTGTGATCTCCGAATTATCAATCTTTCCGTCCTTGCGCAACTGCGATATTTTGCGCCGCACGAATTTTTAAGGAGTTGGAAAACCTATAATCGAATATGTAAAATGAAATTATCGCTAAATCATTTTGGCGTCATGGCGGATGGCGGCGGATCATCTCAGATGAAGATAGCATCTTGGTAATTTAGTACTTATTCATTTCGTTTGAATTTGGCCCTATCGACATCCCAGTCAAAGTTCATTCTTTGCTCGTGTGTGATTTCAGCATTTCCTAGTGTATATTACGCGTAAAGAGCGGGTAAATCATTGTTATTTCCATGACGCTTTTATTGTTTACATTTTCGTAACACCTTAAAATGAGCTTGTACATTTTTATTTTGTCACGGAATCTGCACGAAATGGTATCAAAGTGAAAACATTAGATATCTCATTAAAATCACATGAAAATGTTTAGATGATTAGATTCTTTCTCATGACTCCGATGTGTAATTGTTTTCTTTCTCTGGTGTGAAGGAAGTAGAATTATTGTTTCATTTCTCTTTGGACATCATTTCGCAATTTCATGCATCCTGAAGGCTTCATTAAAATTAACTTGGCTATTATTGAGCAATTCTACCAAACCTGATTTAGATTTATTCTTTGAATTTGGATAAAAAAGAACAAAAATAGTGTCACAAGCTTAAAAAGTTGTTTTTGCGCATCAGTATTGAGAGAACTCCTTGCGAATGTTAAATCATACAATCTTAATTTCTTTGCTACTTATTGGTCGTTTATGCATCAACATTTCCGTGATCACATTATCCTGCGTCGGTGAAGCTGAAATGGACACAAGTTGAAGTTGTAATCAAATGACGTTAGGCGGGAGGAAGAACCGTTTTGTCTGACCACATTTCAACCCGATCTCTTGTTTTTCTCTCCCGAAAGGGAACATGGCCTTTGGCATCGCTCCCAAAGCACCGTCGCTTGTGGTAGCGAAATTCCTCTCATCGTGATCTCACTCAATATCCTATATCTTGTCTGGATATTTTAGTCAATCGATCTGATATAAAAAGTGATCCAAGAGTTTTGGACTACAGTTAAGTTTGCGATTTCGTGACCATTCTCAGGCGCTCTTAAAAGTTCATCGCTCACTGAAATCACGGTTGTTGAAAATATATCAGTGAGGTCCAATTTTGACGTTAGCAATGGCAATCCCAAAGCTATCGCCGCGCAGCAACTGACTGTGTGCAGAAGATAAGTATTGACCGTTGATTCTCTTTGGCGAATCGACACTTTTGAGCTCCTCTACTTCCCTCTTCCGGACAAATGGTCGCGATGAAATTTGCCGCGTTACATCCAGTCCCCCTCCACCTTGATTGGCTCCCCTATGAGAATAAGAGGGGAAGCCCTCATGGCTTGATATTTATTTCACGAATGGGAAACTCGGTAAGCTGATGAAACTAATCAAGTTAGATGAAATGGAGTCAGTGAATGATATCCTTTTCATTTATAAATTTATTAGATGGTTTTGTCAATGTAAACAGGGTCTGTGGCACAGTATGGAATATTCTTTCAGCATTACATCAAGAATCTTACATTACATCCAAATTAATATTCGGCTCCTCCTAGACCAAATCTGACACGGGATGAACTACGCGCCCTTCGTCAACTACGTGACAACGGTGACATTACCATCGTTCCGGCGGACAAAGGGAAAGCGACGGTCCTGTTAAAGACAGAAGACTACCACCGAAAGATCTTGAACATTCTCGAAGATAGTGCCTACAGGCCACTTTCCCGTGATCCTATGGATTCAATACCTAGGAAAACAGTAGAACTAATAAAGAAGGCTGGAATTTCAACAGAAGTCAGGAGGACTCTCGTTCCACAAGCACCGATTCCTCCCAGGCTGTACGGACTTCCCAAGGTTCACAAGGAAAGAATGCCACTCAGGAATATCAAATTCACAATGGAGAAAGAAGAGGAAGGCCGCCTACCATTTTTAGACATTATGATCCACCGGAAGGAGAATGGCTCACTAGGACATGGTGTCTTCCGCAAGAAGACCCACACCGACCTGTACCTGAACGCCGAGAGTCACCGTGACAGGTAATACTTGTATGGAGAACCGCCTCTATCGCTTGGTATGCGTCAGCAATTTGCTCTAATTTAAAGAATATAAAATAGTAACCTTTTTTCGGAGTCGACCATTTCTTTCAACATTCTCTGCGCCAGCCGGAGCTCACCAAGGTCGATCTGAATCTGAAATACACCGACTTCGAACGCCGAACCTTTTTTTTAAGCATCCGTTTTTGTCCTTCTTCCGTCTTAACCCTACGTAACCACAAAGGCCGTACGCAGAGGAAGATGTTATCTACGGAGGTAGCATTCCGATGGAATTCCTGGGGCGAATTATTAACTGCTGCGGTTTCGAGGAAGGCTAGCGATCCAACTCCCACGCCCTCTTCAACTGTGACTCCGTGACTTGCCCAGACCAATGAGGAGAGAACAACAGTCGAGACCTCCTTTGACTTGAAGCGGCCGATTAATTCGAAAGGGGCGGGGCCGTGCGTCCACGGGAGTACCAATTTTGGGAGGGCATAAGGGCGATTTTTGTTTATTCACAAATTGGTATGAAACTTTGCATGCGCGATCTTCTACGAGATATACCGATGGATAAAAGTTAAACAAAGGATACACTGTACCGATGTTATTTTTTGCAATTCAATGCTATTGTGACATATTAGCCTGATGGAAGATGACATATATCGCAACTATTCGAATAATTTTGCTCATATTTTCTTCTAAACGCGAAATGACCCATTTCATCTGATTATAATGGTTTGTAACAAATATGAAGATGTCTCGCCGAATAGAAAAATCATGTTTTACTTGGGCCTAAATTTCGAATACTGCGACAAAAACTGAAACCACGACGTACTCTAAATAAAGAAAACTTTTTTAAAAGTATTGTTTTAATTTCTGTTACTCTCTGCGTAGTGAGTTCCCCCTGCAAAGATTAATTTGTTGAAATAATTTGAGGTCGTAGAATTTTTGTCGACTTGATTGAAACATTGCTGAAATATATACTCAATGGCCCACGATTATCGCTCCAGCCTCATCGTTTCACGTTGGCTCGTCTGATCAATGAGGATAGTTGCGCTTTTGTTGAAGAGACGGAGCATGTGAGGCGCAGTTGAGATGAGAACTGAATTGTGGAGCGTGCTCTTGCTCGCTAAAATTCATTATCAGTCCACTTTATAGTGGGAGGAGGGGTCTGTTGACACCTTGTGATTAAATTTCCCATGGATCCACTAGGATTTCAATTATACCGTTGAGTGGTGATCGGCGATAGCACCCAAAGCACGATTCTCCCTGGGAATAGAAAGAAGATTAGAATTTACTGAAGATTCGAATTCCTACAATGAGAGGGAAAGGTTCCCGCGTAAACGTGCTTGTAAGGTTTTTAACTACTGTTTGAGTGTGTCGAACGATTTTAGCTGAAGCCACCAAACAACCACTGTTTATTAGGTTTTCGAGTGAAGAAAGAAATACTGCCATGCCAGAGCTCACTGAGGAACTGTTAATGAGTGCAAATTTGCTCCGTCCGCCGGTTTCTAGCCAATTACAGACGGCGTGTATTTTTCCTTTAGCCCTCTTTAGACATTTTTTTAACTCTAAGAGGATTACCTCAATGGAGGTTAGTAAATATTCTTCGCTGTCGATATGCTGTACAGTGTGTCTCAGGAAAGAGTGAAAATCAGAAGTCTAGAGGTAGTCCACTTCTTGGGTAATCCAAAGCATCCCATGTATGCTCTTCAATTGATTTTTTGTTTTCGAGTTATTACTACTTTTGGAAGTTTTTTCCTAAACGACGTATTCCAAGAGACTTTTGCCAATAGTGAATGAAGGAGAGCCAAAAGTAAGTGAGATAGACTCCTGATTTTTATAAAATGAGTTTTGCACCTATCTGGTGCAAAAAAATTTATTTCCGTATGCCTCCCCGTAGCGCTAAAATAAATTCAGAAATTGAATTTTTGGACACCCAAACTTACTTAAAGGTTAAAAGGCTCTTTTTGAAAAATAACTCAATTTTTTCAAAAAATAGTTCAAAAAAACTTCCTTGGATTATCAGCTTTTTATGTTACAATTTTTATCGAATTTTCTCAACGGCAACATTCATACAGTTGGATCTAAATGTAGTCAGTGTTAAATTTAAGATTTAAAACTTATCAAAAAATAAAAAAATTATACGAAATATCATTGTGCATATCGTATTAATCAATAATCAAAATCCCACGACACACTCCAGCACAAGAAACTAGTACCTTTTTACCATCCTCCGCTCGCTCTGTCGCCGTCGTCACCGTGTCCCGAGTTCCCTCTTTTTGAGGCCTAGTTACGCAGGGAGTGTGAGAAAGAGATGAGAACGGGATAAAAGGAATATTGGAAAGAGATTGTATCGGCCTGCGATTACTTGTTTTTTAGTGTCTATTGGCAAAAATCTCTTTGAATTCTTACTTTAGCGTAAAACCTCGAGAAGTATTATTAACGCGAGAGCTACAAAAAGTGGAGGACATACACGGGGTGGTGACTTGGGTTCCACTGGGTGTGCTTAATCTCTGGACTTTCGTATATGTATCACTATTTCCTGGGACACCCAGGGTGTGACTCTCTGCTTGTAACCAGGGCGGATAGTGATTTAAGAGCCGAGCTCAGTTCATATTCTCACTTTTCATAGCGGTAAACCTTGAGAAATACAATGCATAGTTTTTTTGAAGTGTCGTGTGATGTGTATATCTACTAAAGAGTGAAAATTAAGGGTTACCACAGGGTGCAGAGTTCCAGCCTGGGGTGCTGAAATTATGGCGAGTCTAAATTGAATCATTGTGCATCATCTATATAGTCATATTGCAATTAATTTTTGCAATAAACGTGAAGGATGCTCTTTCCGGTCCAAATATGTTTTGACGAATCTCGAAAAGTGTTCTTCCTATTAACCTGTATCACATTTCTTTTTAATATTTTTCTGAGGAGTCAGCTGTGGTTGGTCGGAGGGTTTGCATGTTAAACGTAGAATTGAAAAATTCGTGCCATTCCTTTGAGTGTATTTGAGAGAATTTACTGGCCCAGTGACTGGTGTTATCAGTTTTTCATCTACACAATACCCTGAGAGCCATCTCAAGTGGTATTTGGTAGGGGGTGATTTATCACCAACATGCAAAACACTATGTATAGCCTATTAAAGTTAATGTTACCACGACTACTGATGCATCAGTAATAACTTACTAAAATTTGTCAGTAGGTTAAATTGTACAAATATGTGCTGTGCTATACGCATGCTTCCATGTGGCAGTGTGTATTAATATTATTTACAACTACATAAATGGCCAGAGATACAAAATTTATCTTTACCACATGCTAATACTACTGGGTAGCGATATTATTATGCAAGGGTTGGGTATTAAATCGATTAACTTTCTTCACTAGCAATATACAATCTTAGTTGAAAGCCTAATTGGAAGCCGTTATGATCACTCATCATACTCGGGAAAAATTACATTTTAAACCTGTATTTTCGTCAGATTATTTCTCTAATTTTATTCTCATGATCTGACCTACCGTAGTATTTCGGGGTTAGTAAGATGATAACCAACTCTTGGATCTCGAGATACGGCTCCACATATATACAATGCACCCGATGAGCCTTCTTCATTGGAATGCTCCTGAATGAGTCGTCTCCGAAGCGTCTTAGACGGAGCTGCTGGAGCCGGATGGTCTCATGTTTCATGGGCATAAAACAGAATTGATGAATGCATTGTTGTGAAAGTATTCGCTTTCTCATCCAATGGAAGGGAGGAGACATAGGGCTAGGATGGAGGGAGGAAATACTTCTGCCTCCGGGGTGGGAGAAGGGGGCGGAGGGACGAACGGGTGAAGAACCCTTGAGAGGCGGAGAGGAGGAGGAGATAGGCGGAGATGAGAGGGAGAATGGTGTCCGGCGGGGAAAGGAAGGAAGACACACGATAAAAAACAGATAGGAAATGAAGGGCCCTTAATTAATAGCGGCCAGTGGGAGAGATAGGAGTGGTAGTCCTCCAAGGAACCAAAGGATCAGGCAGTCATTCTTCGAAGAGTTCAGACGATAATTAGCGGGGCGGGAACAGATCATTGTGCCGACCCTCGTGGCTGCAGAAAAGTAGGAGAACCGACTTTCTCAATGGAAGTGGGAAGGATGGTTGAGACTCGAAAAAAATATTCGGAGTGATTATCTGTCATAAAAGAGGATACGCGTACGTACGTATTTTTCAGTTGACACGAGATTCAGATGTGCGATAATAGATGGCGAGCGTCCTTCCACACACGTCCTTAACACTCATAAATCCTTCTCCACCAACTGACTCATGGATCGTGCGTAAATATTTTTCAAAATACACGCATCAGAAGGGAAATTGCACAGTTACTGCTCCGCCTGCTTCGCTGAAGTGTTGCATGCAAAACCTTTGACATTCACGCAGTATTTATGTTTAGTTACATATATTGGCGTTATTTATAGCTGATTAAAGGTAGCTTTCAATTTTTCTACCCTTAAACGGTCCGTAACGTCTTTGCTGGTATCTTAGGACATTCCTCGCCGTAAAAGATGAATTAGCTTAATTTTCGTGGGGCCTGCCACCTTAGGTTCGGGTAAATGACGTCACGAGGCGAAAGTATTTCGCTCCGCTGGTGTGTCTTCGGTATCTTGGCGAATTTCTCTTTAATTCTGCGACATCGATGTAAATTCTACACCAGAGAAACTTATGTTTTCCGTAATCCTCATTCAATCCTTAAGACAAAGGCATGGTTTTTTTTCGAACAGAAAAGGATGCGAGAATCTCATTGGTTGAAGGGTTCATGCCGCACCGTGAAGTCACCTTAAGCTGTCGTCGGCACTCTTCGGTTGAGCTGCGCCGCGGAAGACGCCCACAGTTTCGCGGATACAGTATGTATGTATGCATGTATGTATATCGCTCGCTCGATCCCATCTCGCAATTCTTCCGTCCCTTTTCCTCGCGGAACATTCCAATGGACCAACTCGAGGCAGTCGGCCCGCTGCCCGTGGCGCCGCCGCATCCCCGGTCATCTTCCGCCTCATCGGAGCGACGCGGTTTCCAAGGTCACAAGGTCCGTGCGAAGAGGAGATGCGATGCAAAAAAACGCCACGAGAGAATGAATGAAGGGAAGGGATGATTCGGATGGCGCGTCACTTACGAACCAAACCCCGTCTTTGCACCTCCGCGGCTCGCTGGTCTTATGAGATCGGAGTCGAATTTGGTGAGGGGAGGCTGAGGAGGGAAGGGTTCGATAGATACGTAGCTCTATCAATCAGAGGATTGACCGTGGGGGTGGGAGGATTGACGATTGAGGGATTGGATGCACGGAGAAGGCAATGAGGTTTTGATGGTTTTGGCGGGAAAAGAGTCACTTGGTGCTGCGAGTGGCAGGCCATGGTATGAAGACGCGAAATTATTGAAAATTGAAGTATTGTATATACTTGGGTCATTTCACCTCAGTTTAACAAACGATTGGCCCGTTAGGATCTCAACTTTTGCTGAAACATGGTGGGTGTATAGCATGTGACCTCAAGTGAAGTAATCTGAAACCACGAAGAATTAGATTAGCCATTCGCTTTCGCAGTCCTTCCATACGATTCTCGAACAACCAAACGTATTACTAGTATCCTGAGTAAATCTAACATTAAAGCCAAATATGACATAATTTAAAAAAATTGAGGAATCCTTGCATCTGCGGTAGATACAATTCCTCCTCTGCAAACAGAAGGGATAAATGAGACCCCGTGATCGTGTGGCTTTAGCTACGTAGGGAAAACCAAACGATCACTTAATAAAAGGCTAAAAGAGCATAAGAGAGCGCTTGAAGGACGACAGTCGCAGACGGTGATCATTTCACGTCGGGAGCAGGACACAAAATCCTCCGAAATGAAACAGAAGTCCTGGCTGGAACTGCTCCACATTATCCCCGGTTGAATCGAGATTATATTGAACTCTTAAACGGTTTTTACAATGATTTATTGTGTAAGAAACGTTGGCTGTTGAGAAGGAAATGAAATGAATAATCATCGATCGTAAAAATGAGTATGGCCATCGTCAATCCGTGAATTTTGCCTATATCGTACCTTCAAATGGTTCATAATGAAAAAGAAAATAATGAAACCAATTTGAGATTTCATTCTGATATTTATGGCATCAGGAACATTAACACACAGCTCTACCTTTATCCTGTCGTTGTCCTCTTCCTCTGCCCTTAAAGCCTGATTCACACTAGGCTAGTAATTTAGTTTAGTGGAGAGTATTTTAATAGCTAAAATACTTGCTACCCTCCAAAAATCATTCGCACTACGGTCGAGTACAGTTGACAAGTGAGTCGTGTTTTGCAAGATGAAGGGTCTGCAACGCAGTGAAGTGAGGAAGCTGATAAGGCTTATGGTAATGGCTATTTTGGAAGAGGTGGATGAAGAATTTTGTGTGATAGAGAAAAAAAGCTATGGGTATGAAAATGATATAATAACAGTTTTGGACTCCTTTATTTTTTTCACTCTTGCGAGTAGGTTGATCTAATATGATTTATATCACGTAAGGTAGTGCTTCTAAAAACAATACTAATAGGAGCCTATTGTACAACGTAGTTGCTATTGTAATAAAAGAATAAAAGTATGCACCAACCTGATGTTTTTAATTTTAAATTTTATTTCCTTCTCGCCATATCCAGGTATGTTCATTGTATTTTCCAAATTAATGAATGCAGATTGCTTCATGTGCTTATTTCTGTTATGTAGGGACTTAACATTCCACAAGCATTCATGTTGTACATATTTAGAAACAAATTTTAAAGTTGTTTCTTCGCTCCAGCGAATCAACATGTTTGCGGCAGCTAATGAACTCGACTACTAGTAAACTAGTAGTGGAATTCATTAGAGTAAACTAGTAGTCGACTACTAGTAAAACGACAAGTTCGGACTTGTTTAGCCGATGAACAAGTGAGCAGTGACGCGTGGTGGGGAGCGCTACTCGCCCGACAAAATTAGAACGAAGTGGATCGACTCGACTAAATAACTTGCTAATCCTTTCGACTTTTTGTTGTTCAGACACATTTAGTTATTGAATTACTCGGTACTCAACTAAATTACTAGCCTAGTGCTAACGAGCCTTAATAGTCACTAAAGTTGTCCATCGTCGGTACTTCTCGTAAAACATAATCCACTTTTCTACGGCGTCCCTCCGGGATAATCATGGAGGCCGAACCGTTGGAATCATCACGAGTTCTTCACGAGGAGTCCACGGTGCACTGAGATTTTATTTATCTGCATATTTATCAAATGCGCTTGGAGTGCAGAGATCGAAGGTCGCATTCGCAGTCACAGCAGATTGGCATCGAAAATTGGAGCTCAAGTTGTTCAGTGCATTTAAATGAATGTAAGTTTCCAAATCTTACGACTGTTTTAATTTTGAAATAAAATTCTAATCTATGCCTTTGTGGTGACTAGAGAAAGTTGTCACACAAACCACCTAAAAAATCCAATTTAATGGACAAGCGCTATTTCCTGCGCTTTATAGCATCTAAGTTATCGCTGTCCAATCGGCGCGGCCCTCTGGCGTACTACTCTCGAGTTCTTCCGTGCATTCTTGGGACTTCAAATGGGACTCTTGGTTGACTTGAGGTTGTGCAGCACTGATCTATTTGCCTGATTACCCCGTTCCGTTGAAATTTCAGGATTTTCGTAGTGATTCATCGCAGGAAGAGCTCAGACAACCCTACTCTGAAAGGGGATGTAATCGGCGGCTCCTTTCTCGAGCGGTGTCTCCTACTTTCAGTCGGAGTATTTAAGGTTGCTCGGGCGGTAATTGTTAATCATCGAGAGCATTATTTTCACGTAAAAGGAAAAAATTCTTGAACCCGATTTCACTCTGTTTACACTTTGCATGTGTGATAAAAGTGTCATTTCATGTTCATAGGAAAATCTGTACATAAAGGAATCAAATCATTTCGAAATATATTCATTTATCTTAACTAACTTGAGTACAACACCATGGGCCATTTTATTTGAGGGGAATAATTGTTACATCAGACGAACAAACACCCATGCCCTGTGTGGCGATAATTCCACCCAGGTGGGACTCGAACCCGCGACCCTCAGGTTAGCAGATGGGGACTTTACCCCGTCGATACCGGGGCCGACGGCGTCAAATGTCAAATATATGGCATAAAATTGCCGAGAAAACGAATCGGTAACCTGCAATTTTTTCCACTCTTATCTATACATATTAGTAATTGGAACACGCGTGCAGAGTTTCGAGCAAATCGGTGCTTGAATGAGAATCATTGCTGCGAACTGGTGGACGTAAAGGAATGCGTGAGCTTCTATGACAGCCCCGAGAGGGGTTGGGAGGGTGTTAGAGGTGGGGGGTAGGAAGGGGTGGGAGAGGATTAGGCGCGAGAGGGGAGGGAATGGAAAAAGTGGTCGTTGTGAACGAAGCGGAGCGGAGGTGGTGGTGGGTGGGCATCTCAAGGTCGTCTCCGGGACTCTCAGGATTCAAGGCTGCCGTGTTGCGCTGTAGGTTATGGGGGGATGGCGACTGGGGTGGGAGGGGAGGATAGAAGTGGGGGGAGGGTGTGTGGCAGCCGGTGGGAATGGTGGGAGGGGCGGGGGTGATGCGGGGGATCACAAAAGCGCCAATTCGAAGTGGGGGAGGGGTTGGTGTAGGGGGAGGGAGGGAGGCGCGATCATCTCGGATGATAGAGATATATAAATAGGGTGATTGCACCCGAGTGGAGCGAGCGTCGGAATGAGGACGTCTGTCCTGTTTTTTTTTATACACCGCGCTTGTATTGCTATGGGTGTGGGGAAGAATGCGTATTTTCATGCGTTTTTTGCGTCCATTTTTTTCCCCCGCCACTTCCTTCAAGAGGGTTGGAGATTCCATTCGGTCGACGGCAGCTCCACCACCGGCGCGCGCGGATAACTCGCAACCTGTTGCGCACGGCCCGGTTCCGGGATCTTCTTCCGCCCCATCTCCTCCCTCTCCTCCGCGGCCCCCTCGGGGGGGGCCCGAAATCGGCGCCCCCACGACGTCCCTCTCTCCGCCTTCGACCACCACGGCATCCACCTACGACTACTCGACTCAACGAAAATAATATGAGGAACATGGGGCGCTTTCCATTCATACTATTAACTTCGTATAACACGACAGCGCACTTGTTTTCCATTTTTTCAAATCAACCGTACTGCGTAATAGACATGCGCACTTAAAAACAGCGCGGGGGCAAAGACGCTGGGCGCTTGACAACAAAATAACGTCGATAATCGGTATTCATGAATTCTATCAAATTGGCTCATTTTCGTGTAGAGATGTAAAACGTGCAGATTCTTAAGTTTTTAATTTTTCAGTAATTAAAAGGTTAAGTTCTTAAATACTAGTTCAGAGCGAATATAACAACTTCACACAAAACTTTCCACCATAGTCACGCAATTCGCTACTATATCGCAGTCGTTGTATACTCTCGACCGTATTCATAGATTCTTTAGTTACCTACCATCGACTACCATGTTTCAGTTGATATTGTTAATTCATCAAAATATTCGCAGCTTACTTAGTAATTTTGATTTTTTTCTGCTTTATTAGCATAAAACCCCCAAAAACCTCAGATTATTTCCGAAATTTGGATAAGTGTCGATGAAATTACTTTTTATAAACGCAATGGTTTCAATGCACATGCTTAATGTAGAAATGCAAATCTACCTGGAGATATTCTAGTCTGTACAAAATCCGAACTTCAATGCACTAATTGTGCGGTTTCAATGCATGCTGCAGATTGTGTGTACTTGAAATTTCAATATGGTAAAGTTGAATTTGACCTCTTAAGAATGTACGGAGATCAAATCATTCCAGTCCCTTAGTTCCTAGAAGAACAAAGACCAATTGTGTTGATAACTGGAAGAAATCTTCTTGTTGTTGGCGACATGAACATTAATATTCTAAACACCAAAAGTGATACTGATCTCTTTAAAAACTTGATGAGCTCCTACGGCTTGTTATGATAAAAATAGTAGTGTCACAAAATTATTGAGGGAATTAGGGTGGGAACCTCTATCCAATCGAAGGGAGAAATATAGGTTAAATCTTTTAAGAAAGTTTGACTATTTTTTTTAGACTATTTTTTGCCCGACGTTGAAAATATTTTTCTAGATCCAAGCTATTATGGTAAGAACGATCATAGGAATAAGATTAAGGAAATAGACTGCAAAACCGTTAGATTTTGAATGTCATTTTTTCCGCGTACAATAAGGGACCATAATAGTTGTGGTAGATCAGTTCTAGGATACTGACCAGGTTAAATAGGATTTTTTCAGCAGTGCTAAATATCTTAACATGAATTGTAGATACTAACTTCTCATGCAATCTCCGGCATGATATACTACTGCTTGTCTTCGCACCTTGTAGTGCTATTTATCTGTCACATCAATAATACTAACAAGTAGTTATATCTTGAGTAGTGTACTGCATGGTAGCATGTTACTCTACGGATCACTCTCCTGATTGTGGTGTGACTGCGTACCGTTGTCCTGACTGCTTTGGCCTGCGCCTGGCATTCAGGGGAACGTGTACGGTTCTGAATTGAACTGGGATGAGTGCTGTATGCCTGGTGTGGAATCTGCCCGTGCCACACACCCTAGTGGTGGCTTGCACGGTACTTCGTAGATGTACGGCTTTCGCTGCTTAATCAAATCAACAGACCGGAATAAGTACTCGCTCCTCAATATGCATCGATCACATTTTTGCCAGATTCTACAACTTGTATAAGTTACTTCTCTTTGCTGAGGTATGGCACTTAGGTATAACAGATCATTCCATTACGGCACTGTACATTTCCTGTGCCAAAAGCACAAAGTTTGTAATAATGAAAGATAATCAAGGCAACCGAATTAAAGTTATTTACAATACTCCCAAGAATTTAATAAAAAATGCAGATTGTACTCCAATATGCAAGTAACGCGTCCAAATCTTTCTCAGTTTTTGTGGACATATTGAATGACAGTGTTGTGAGGTCTAGTTATACAGTAGCTTTTAGACATAATGTACAAAAATTAAAGCCTTTGTTGATTACTTAAAAATTTTTACTTGCGGAGTGGAAACTTGCGGAGTTGTTTAGCACATTGCCTAGGCAATATATGTGGAGCCTCCGCATGCTATCAGTTGTTTTACCTCCCTTAGGCCTCATATAACCTTATTTCAGGGATGTTTTGTTTATTTAGCGCCAAAAGTATTTAACCTACTGCTAGATAATTTTAAAAAGGGAAATAATGTGATGTTATTTTCAAAGCAAGTTAACAGATTTTACTGTTCGGTTACAATGATACGAGTCGGCTACAATTTGGCTGTTCGGTTACAACGATATTGAATATTTATTTAAAAATATACATGAAATTGTTTCATGCGACGAGAAATTGTAAATTAATTCTATAAATTATCTTATAGCACTATGTATAACACGGTAATCCTATCAGTCTTTTGTTATATAAATATTGCACGGTATGTTGGTTACCCTCACACAGATTTCCGATCTTTGGGGTGCCTAACCTAAAGCTTCCATAAATTGTGTGGTGCTGTTTAAATGCATTTACATTATGGGAACATTAATGTTATTATTATTATCTTAGTAGCTCACTAACTAGTCGCTAACTAATGAAATTATATTCATAGGCTGCTACTAAGCTTAACAGCTTACTATTTTAGTAGCTGATTCTTGACCACTCTGCTGCCTGTTTTGGAGGTGCTACTAAGCATGGCGGTCTGTCGCGAGCGCTCCATATCGGGTGACAAACCGAAGCGATATAGGAGATTTTAGACGAAAATGCAAACGATATTTGTGGAATTGCATTTCTCAAGTCGGCATGCGGCGTGTAGTCTTGGTGCTCGATCAACCTCAGAATTATTATTATTTGTACTCAAGACTGCGACGCCATGTTGTGATATATACTCAGTCGTGCTTCTTAAGTGTTATATTTATTTAGCGAAAGTGTTAGTTAGTAAGGTGATTGCTGTGGTTTCGAGGGTCGGAAGGTGCTTGCCACCACATTTTCATCTCGTTTAATCAGTGCTACGTCTCACAGCAAAGTGGAGTGCATAAATCCATTTGTGTGTGATGACTTTTTCGGGATCCCAAATTTCATTTTGAAACTCTTCAGACCACAGTGCTGTTCATTGTTAAATCAGATGAATATTATTAGATCATATAGCCCTTTTGTTGCAGTACGTCGAGGAAGAAGCCTCGTAAACAATTTGTAAGTGCGTATTAGCGGTGGTGACAATTGCATCAAGTTAGAGGCTTTGGAGTAATTAAGCAGAGGATATTACTCTTTTGTTGTTGTAGAAAACCGTATTATATTGATATAAAGACGTACAATTGTTTACTCACTGAAAATTAAGCATTTAGCATATTAATAATTATAATTACAAGTCAGTCGACATCAGAGCGCTGGTCTGTTTACATTCGGACGTTAATTCACTCATCGTTTCGCTTTTGTTTTGGTTACAGAGCGTCGTTATGGTTCACACTGAATTTGATGTGGCAGTATAAACACATTGCAACGTGCATTGATTTGTGCATTTCTAAAAATACGATTCCGAGGAGTGCTCTATCTTCTCGGTGCTGAAAATGAAATTAAATGATGATGAGAATTTAGAATCTGCAAGATGCACTTATGAAATTGATAACACGTCGATCAGCAATTCCTGGGGGCTTGTGTTCGAGATAATGCCGAACTCTTTACTGTGGAGCCTGTGGAGTCACGTGGTACAGAAACCAACGGTTCGAGGCTTTGACGAGTTTTACCCCCTGGAATGGATAACTTAAAGTGTTCTGCGCATCGTCTTTTGCGTCTTTGACCGCGATATGCAACTCCAAAGAGAATATATCCTTGAGAAAACTGGATCTGTTGGGTGAGATTTGCATGAGTAGTTTGAATAACTGAAATCTCGAACCCTTCTTAGTTGTACCACGTGACTCATTAGTCACAGGCTCGAAATCATCTCGAGCTGCTCAAACACGACCCCCCCCCTTTTTACCGCTCCCTTCTTACATGGTAGTTAATGTCTTACGTTTCCGATGGTCCCACGGCCTCAACAGGTCAAAGAACATCGCGTCACATTTGAGTTGCGCGCGTGGGTGAGTGAGTTCTCGTCTCCTCACGATGGGCGCCCAACGAGAGACACGCCCGGGGGGAAGGAATCACATGTCGTCGAGTGATGGAAATGTGAGACGGCGATCGCCGCTTGGGCAAGGTTCCCTGACCCCCGGACGAGAGAGAGAGAGCTAAACGGATGATGGCGTGAAGCCGGAGGTGTTGGCATGGGGACGGTGAGAGCCAGAGCGGGGGGAGGGGAGGGCGCGAGAATCCTCGTCGGCGACACGCAACGGGAGAGGTGAGGAAAAAAAGCAAATCTTCATTGGAGTACTCTCCCACCTGACTGGTAGGTTTTTTGACAGTTCCTGTCCTAACGTCCCAATTCCTGGCATATCGTTCCATTTTTATCTCATATGGATGGCCCGCCATTATTTCCCTCTTACATCTACATCTACGTCATACCCTGCAAGCCACCCAAAGGGTGTGTGGCAGGGGGTGCTTCCACACCAGGCATGCATTAATTATACGGCAGAACACCGAAACTACATTGAAGCCAGCGTACCATACATGCAACGCGCCCAATAAAATCTACTAACCAAGAAACATTCTATCGTCAATCGTTCCAACATGCAAGTGATGCAAAGACTACTGCTACAGATTCAAAATATCATTCATAAATAAGAACATCAATATTTACATCATGCATAAATAAGAACGTAGAATATGTAAAGAAAGAGATCTACAATCTAGCTAATGTCACTATTTGCACTATTCATGACGACGATCACCACTGTTATGGTCCCGAATGGTACGCGGAAAAAATGACATTTTATACATATCGAGTAGTACGAGGGGGTTAATAATATGTTTTTCACGTCGTCAGAGAAATGTTTTTCCTGAAATTTTGCTAAGAGGTTAAGCCTATAATTTAATCTATGCTGTGATAGCGATTCCCATCCCAATTCTTCTAACAATCCAGACACACTAGCAAACTTATCGTAGCATCGTTTCACAAACCTAACTCCTCTTCGCTGCACGCGATCTAATTCTGAAATCAATCCCACTCTATATGGATCCCATATACTGGCAGCATATTCCAGAGGAGGGCTAACGATTGAAAAATAACAACGTCTTAAAATCCTCATATCGTCTCCCACTTCTTATTTCGTCCGGAATTCCAATCCTCTAATTTTCTCCTCCCGTGTTCTCCCCTCTGGAATCCTCTTCAACACTTCTTCTCCTTTCAAATCGTCCTCCATCCTGAACCGGACAGCTGAACTGGTACTCCCTACTGAACAACCTTCCTCCCCAATTTCGCGGGCTTTCGAATGTTCGATACCTAGTCTGTGTCCCAAAGTCGTCCATGGTGCAGCGCCAGGAACTTTTGCGAGAGTCACTCCAACAAAGGTTTGGAAATGTTTGCGAGGTATACAGTCCACCATCTTGTCTAGCCCACTATTTATACATTGAAGGGGGCTTTTTCTACAAAAATAATTTTAACCACAAAATATCGTCGTCCTTCCTGAACCGGACAGCTGAACTCGTCCTACGTACTGAACAACCTTCCTCCTCAATTTCGCGGGATTTCGAATGTTCAATAGTCAATGTCTCAAAGACGTCGACTGTGCAGGGCCAGGAACTTTTGCGATAGTCACTCCAACACCGGTTTGGAGATTGGAGCGAGGTGTGAAGTCCACCATCTTGGCTCGCCCACTATTTCTACATGGAAGGAGAGGAAGCAGGCTTTTTTCTACTAAATAATTTTAACCACTAAATCACGTACTTAATCATCTTGTAATGAAGTTTTGGTGTTAATTTAAATAACTGTCCCTCACCAACCATTTTACTTTTAGGCAAACATCCGGAAAAGTAATGCCGTAAACACAAGATATTTTGGTACGATGATTTGTAAATGAATTCACTTTGTAATATTCCACAATGATTTTTATTAATCCGACCTAGGTTTCGACTCAAGTTAAGTCATTACCAAAGTCTTAACTAGAGTCGAAACCTAGGTCGGATTAATAAAAACCATTGTGGAACCATTCGCAATGTTGTTCCACCAAGTGAAGCCTGAGAATTTATTATATATTTTGGTACCTTTGGAAGGTGAGATATACTCCTTTGAAATGAGGCGAAATTCATAGATTTGAGTGTAATCTGTGTAGACTACGTGAGGTCGGAATCGCCATTTCAATCTTTAAGTCTGTTGGATTCCCCGCTTATGGTCTATCGTGTTTCCCGCCGGATCCTGCCGTTGCCCATTGGAGCGGCCCAATGTGGGGGAAAGGGGGGGGAGGGGGTTGGATGGAGGGATCGTCGAGGGGAGGGGAGGATGAATGCTCTTCGCCTCCTTTCATTCCCTCCTCTCTCATTCGTCCCCCTCTCCTCCAGCCTCCTCCGTCTTCTCCATGCCACCCGACCCGTGTGTGACTGACTGACAGCGGAGGGCCCCGGCTCGTTTTTCCACGAGATCACGTTCGCGATCGGGGGGCGCGGTCGCGGCTTCCTCCCCCTCCCTTCATCCCCCTCCCCTCTCTATTCTCTCTCCCGGAGGTCCCAAAGGGTGACGCCCCTGTCCATTCCATTCATTCTCCAATTTAGTGTCGTAGTCTGAGCGAGATTTTTCCTTTGACATCGTAACAGAGACCATAAGCAATTTTTTTTAATTTCAGCAGCTGTAAAGAGCAAGAGGTTACTATTGTAATGCTAACGGGGTAAAATATTGTTTCATGTGAGTAAAATGCCCAGTAATTAACCACATATGTATGCAAGTGTCTTTAATATTGAGTCATTTTTTCATGCCATAAGGGGAGAAAGCCTTCAAATTTTATTATCCCCTATAAGTTTCTATGGTGATGAATTGTCATATGGTTTAAAATAGTTGAGAAATCATGATAAATACCCACTCATAAATTTCTGACGAGATCTAGGAGTTATAAATGCCTCATTTTTTAAATAAAATCTCTCTAAAGGATTGCTCAAATGTACCATTTCCAATGTAAAATTGCAGGTCTTTTTAGGCATAAATCTTGAAAGGTAGTGTGGTGAGTGTCAGATATTTCGGTATGTTTGGAAGTTTGAGATATTTTTCTTAAACTGAGAGAGATGAGACTGAATTCGTTGAACTGTGGGTAAATGATATCTAGCTGACCCAACTGCTACGACATGCACCAATGCTTTCCTTTCCTCGTGTCCGATCATGGTCTTAACGCCGGTGTTTCTGAATGACTTTTGCGCTTGCAAGGTTTTGGCTAAGGATTTGGATAGCATCAAGTTTTAAATGCAAATTTCCTCTTCTTTGGTCTTCAGTCTGTCGAATGATTTGCAGCAACTCGCCATTCCTCACGTGCATCTGCCTTCCTTTTCATTTTGGCATAGGTTTTTCATCCCTTTTCCTTCATTATCTGTCCCAAATATTGCAGACGTGGCCTTCCTTTAGTTCTCTTTCCTGTAACTTTTCCCTCAGTTATCAACTTAAGGAGTTCTTCGTGTCTCAGTAGGTGTCCAATAAGCTCTACTTGTCTCTGGACTAAGGTTTTCGCCGGGCTGCGTTTTTCATCTACTCTTTACATAACTTCTTCATTTGTCACCTTGTCAGCCCATCCGATTATTGGCATGCGCTTGTAGTACCAGAGTTCAAACGAGTTGATTTTTCTCTTCTCTTCTACGCCTAGAGTCCATGTCTCACACCCGTAGAGCATTACACTCCTTACATATGTTTTTAGGAGCCTCTTCCTTATTTGCTAGCTGTTACAGCTGGACGTAAATAACTTAGTTTTTTTGTTGAAAGCACTCTTGGTTTGATTTATTCTACTCTTTATTTCGTCCCTACTTCTCCCATCTCTCGTTATTCTACTTTCTAAGTACGCAAAGGAATCAAGTTAATAAATACGCTTATTATCGACTTCTACGCCTTCGGTCGTCCCTCTCTATCACATACCATAATCTTCGTTTTGGTAGCATTGTTTTTCATGTTGTATCCTCTTCTCATTATGTCATTCATCTTTTCTATCATTATTTGTAGGTCTTCTTCCCTTTCGGATAAGACAGCAATATCATCTGCAAATCTTAGCATGTCTATTCTTTCTGCATGTATTCTCACACCCGTTTGTGTTCTTTTCCGCGCTTCTCACAGGGCCTCTTCAATATACATATTAAATACCACTGGTGATAATGCGAATCCTTGTCTCACCCCCTTACGTATTGTAGCTTCTACTTGTTCTTTGTCTCCCCCAGAATAGCTTTTTCGCTCTTATATAAATTCCATATGATTCTCCTAACTCTGAAGTCAGTTCCAGCTTTCTTTAGAACCTCAAACATATTTTCGCGTTTAACATTATCGAAGGCTTTCTCCATATCTATGAATGCAGTGCATGTTTTCCTGTGCCACTCCAATCTTTTTTCTATGATCAATCTTAAGGCCAATATTGCCAAATGCAAAGTTACCATTCTTCAAAATACTTCGTTTTCATTTGGTGATCATCTGAATGCATGGAATGATATCAGGACGTCTTAATTTGGGGTGAGAGTGAGAGTGGGGGGATTGTGGGGGGGGGCATTCCCTTCTACTAACCTACCCCCTCGTCAGTTACGTAGGTATACATGAAAAATGTCCTTTGGAACCAATGATTATATCTCGCACGCTAAATTGCACAATATGAATAAAATAATAACGATAATTGGTTTACAATAAATTAACACGTATACATCAGTGATATAGAAAGCTATATACATTATTGGGGGAAACGTAAGGAACGAGGATCTAATATCCTAACTTAACGAAAAAACCACTAATGGAAGGAAGAGCATCTGGGAAGCGTGGAAGAGGGACCATGTGAGATATTCAATAGGGATCTAATGACGGGTCATCAATTGGAGGTTTGTTGGATGCTAGGATAGGGAATGTCAAAAAAGCCTACCGATCGGATGGTGTAGAATACTTCAATGAAATCGCATTTGGGTTTCAAGCCATTTCTATAATACAGCTGTGCCAGCGGGTACCGACGCGTCCCTTCCTAACCATTCCCGTGGAAAAAATTTAATAGCACCCTACAAATTGTCATATATAAATCAAATGATAATGAGTTATCTGTTAACATTTCAGAACTGACGGAGGGAGATGAAATCTAACCGAGATGATGTGCCGACGATACTGGAAATTCGCCATGCATCTCAGTCTTTCTCGTCATCTTTAATAGCGAACAATTATTTTTCTACGCTCGTTCCGCATAGAGGCCTCAACGAATCGCACTTTCCGACATGACTTCACGTTTGCGTGGATTTACTCTGATTGCCGAACAGAGATCTTCGTGGTGGCGAGGGACGGAGGTGATTGGTGGAAATCGGGAATGGCTTCCCTCTCGAACGACCTTTGCCACGCACGAGTTCTACCATCCATTGGAAAATTGAAATGGGACGAAGGCGCGCTTCGCCATGACACTCCATTGTTAACCTAGAGTTGCCTGCCATCTTTCTGCTTGGCCCATACCTCAATGGCGTCCTTACAAACACCCTGCGAATTAAATCCGAGCTTGGTGGCACGGAGGAGTGAGTGTGTGAGGAGGGGCGAGGTACACGATTTCTTTGCCCTCGGGAAATGAGAACGAGAGACTGCCATTAGGTCGGACGTCATTCGCCTCGCGCCATTCACTTTTTTCTCTTTTAGCATTTTCGTGTCACTAACAGGTGGATAAGATTATCCATCCGTAGGCGGCACTGTGTTTCAAACTCGGAACTTTAAGGCTTTCGTTAATATTTGGGAGTTCATATTTTGGGTGAATGTTTAAGGTAACTTACAACTTCTCAACCGAAAACGCCCTTTTAATTCTGGTCTAGCCTAAGAGAGAGATCTGCCTCGCCTTTCCCCTTCGATTTCCCGCCCAAGACAACAGCGCCACTCGTGGCTGACCTGGGGACAATGTGCTGCATGAATGTTCACGAGAATGTTCACTGTGGCGCTGAAATGCGCAACTTGCAGCCATGTGATGATCCTAAACGGAGATGAAGGATTCTCATTTGGAATAAGTGTAATTATTTTTAAGAAGGATGCGTCGTGCGCGTCATAGCGATTTCCTGATATTTAACAAATTTGGTAGAAATACTTAAGTGAAAAGAAGAAAGTTAACAGCACTTACTATCAAAATTATTCCTTGTTCCAGAGGCTTAGGTCAACAGAATTGCAGCAATTAGCATAACAGAGTCTTAAAATGAATGCGGGCAGACGTCTGCGGAAGCGTTTTTGGCCCCAGTGGCATATGAACACGTTCAGCTCCCTTGAGGCTTCATAGTCGGCGAAGTAGCGGCAATTGCCGGTGTGAGCGCCTCTTTAAGTGCCCAGTGAGTTCCTTCTTAACCTTGGAAATGCCTCTTACTCTCCTCATCCTTTCGCCTCTCGTCCACACTTCGTAGGGCTTCTTTCGTGTTCAGCGCGGGCGATTTTTATACGAACAGTATGAATGTGCTTGTTAGAAGGGACGGATTAAAGGAGGATTAAAAGGCCGATAACTTGTAGGACCCTCCCTTCCCCATTACAAAGAATAGCCCTAGATAACAACGCTGAAAGGGTGCACGCCTATCGGTAGGTATGCATGCGCATGGCATTTTATTTATATGTTAAATATCTAAAGAAATAATCGCACAGAATATATTACTAGAATTATTTTTCATGCATTTTTCGCGAAATCTTTGATGAAGTATAAAATTTTATTGATTTTAGGGCTCATACTACATTGACAGACTTTCTTCCAGCGCCGTTAATCTAAATAAATATTTTTCTATTTCTAAGAACAGAAAAGGAACTTTCAACCTATGAAATTGCTACTCTAGCCATGATAAATAAACGGTATGCGACAGATATGTTTGGAAAAACATTATTTAATTTAGAATCAATGATCCAATTCAGAATTATAGGACTTGAATTACTGCCCTTTTCTTTGTCTTTTCGCTCTATTTAACCAAATAAAAAACAAAAGAGTTTTCGATTCCAGTGAACTGTGCAGAATGCAATTTCGGAAAAATTCATCTCTAGACAGTCGAAGCGGTTTCCGTTTATTCGCAAATTTACGTGAAACTCTGCACACCTTTACTTTTCAGTAATATTCATCGGTGAATGTAAAAAAAATCGCATGTTGTCCAATTGATTTTTTTTGCTATTGTATTCTATTTTAACGCGTTCCTTTATGGGACTTGGAATATATTTACGAGGTAATTCGATTCCTTGGGTACTGATTACCTCCTAAACGCGAAATAATACATTTAATATTATGATAACAGCTGATGACAAATTTCAAAGTGACATGCTGAGTAAAAAACGCGTATTAACTGATGATCTTCGTTTGAATGTCGAAGTCTGCCCAAAGTAAACCCAAGCAATAATGCTTTCATTAAGAGGAAAAATTTGAAGTATAACCATCATCTATATTACTACAGTCCTGATTTATTTCGTCCATAAAGGCAGGCGTACTTAAATGAAGTGAGATCCAAGAGCTTTATTCGAATTGCGTGAAAATTTATTAAAATGTACCCTCAGTATGACTAAGGAGTATCACTCGAGCGGCATTTAATGATTAAATAAATATGATGTGAGGCCCCTGCATGAATCGAGGCCCATAGGCCATACTCTTCCCTTATACGTCTCTGCTCGGCGCGTTGTTTTCTCGAGACATGATTCCGAATCGGATTCCAGAGCCTCATTTTTTCGTTACATTTTTGTCATCGGCTCATGCCGAGGCGTTCGCTGTCTGGGGGTGGATTTTCGGCGCGCCTCGCCAAGCGCGCTCCGATGCCTCGCAACTTCCTTAATCGCCTCACGCACCACGCCCCCCTCTCCTGCCCCGCCGAGTGGGTGGAATTAGAACCCGCGAAGCCCCTCGCAAGGCTACTCTCCAAGGCCAGACCGATGGGCGGAGGAGGCGCCCCCGTGTATCCCCGTTTCCCATGGGGCTCTGCGTGCATCTCCACCCACCCCCCCTTTACATCCCTTTTCACCTACCCGCCTCTCTTAATCTCATTCGATTCCCTCTCTCCTTCTCCATTCGCTGCTCTCTTGAGCCGAGTGCCGATCGCCTCTCACTTTGACGCTTTTACTCAAAAACAAGCGCACTCGACAACAATCCCGGATGCCATGGATGGATCCATGCGACATTCCATTATCCAATGCTCTTTAGTTACATCGGATTTATGTTTCACTCGATGCACTTTCTTTATATTATTTACGAAGTCATTCGCATCTATTGCGTTCTCGAAGTTTTGTTTGTATATTTCATTCAATACGCACTCTTCTTCTAAATTCTTCGGAACATCGCATACCATTATTTGTGGTTTTCGTTCCTGTGGTTTTTCCACTTTTGAGTCCACTTGATCTTAGTTTTTTGTTTCTTATCATTTTCTGAACCAAGTTCCATTAACATACCCTTGTTTACATTTCTTATTCTTTGCACATTTATTCCAATTTTACTAGGTTTGGTTTTCTTTCTCATAATTTATTTTATTTCGTTGCCTTCTTTATCATTATCCACAGACCTAACTATAATGATTTGAGGAGCTGGTTTCACTTTTTTCGTGGTTCCAGTTACTTTTGGTCTCTTTATCATCTCAACGAAAGTTGGTTCTTGTACTATTGTCCTATATTCTTGTAATATTGTTGCTTAAGATTATAAGCTTCTTTTATCACAGAGAAATTGAAAGCCTCAAAATGTACATGTTTCGCGCTTATAAATCAGCAAACCTGACAACAATCTCGGATGCCATAATCGCCCTTCTTTTGTTTTTTTATCGCATATCAACTTAGCTTCCGATCAAGTTTCAAGTGCGCAGTGTCGACGAATGAGCGGCGATATCACTGTTATGTTGCGAAGTTATATGCGCAGTATTAAGCGAACGAAAGGGACCATTCAACACAGATTACTCGGTTTCGACTTTCTCATACGAGAGTTATTCGAATGCGCAGCGCGTGTTAAAGTCAGTTATTCGCTCTGCCAGCCTTTTACGCAGAACAGCGACATGGAGCATTTACGTTGTTGTGAATAACATATCGAGCATTTTTATGGTTGGCTCTGAATGTTTGCCTTGTTGGCGAACATGTTTGCCAAATGCAGAGGCTGCTCTGCTCTCTCCCTCCCTCCCTCTCTCTCTCTCTCTCTCCATGTCCAATGGAATCTCTCGCGTTCAAAATCAACTCAATGACTGAAATGCGTCTATATGTCAAAGAACACACTCTGAATGCAATTCCTATACATTCCTCAAAGCGCATACTTTAAAATGTATGTTCCCATAATAAAATTTAAGCGTATGCACTTAATTGACTGTGTATCCTCATGTATATACTACCTCGCTAGTATATGGGACCCTTATGAAGTAGGACTAGTTTCAGATATGGATCGCATACAGCAAAGGGCTGCTAGATTTGTTACAAATTGTTATGATAAACATAGTAGTGTAACTAAATTGTTGAGGGAATTAGGGTGGGAACCTCTATCCAATCGAAGGGAGAAATATAGGTTAAATCTTTTACGAAAGTTTGATGTAGACTATTTTTTGCCTGAGAGTGAAAATATTTTGTTAGAGCCAAACTATTATGGTAGGAACGATCAGAGGAATAAGATTAAGGAAATAGACTGTAGAACCGATAGATGTAAGATGCCATTTTTTCCACATACAACAAGGAACCATAATAGTTGCGTTAGATCAGTCCTAGGATACTGACTAGGTTATATAGGTTTTTTCAGCACTGCTAAATATGTTAACATGAATTTTAGGTACTAACCTCGAATGCAATCTCCGGCTTGATACACTCTGGCATGTTTTAATAACTTGTAGTGCTATTTATTTGTCGCATTTCTTATAATAACCAGTAGTTGTATATTGACTATTGTACTGCATGGTAGCATGTTTGTCCATGTGGCACTCTCCTTGTTTCTGGTCTGTGTACCGTTGTCCTGACTGCTTTTGGCTTGCGCCTGGCATTCGGAGGAACGTGTGCGGTTCTGAATTGAACTGTGTTGAGTGCTGCATGCCTGGTGTGGAATCTCCCCGTGCCACACACCCTAGTGGTGGCTTGCACGGTATTTCGTAGATGATACTTTTCTAAATTTGTCATGAGGTGCATATTTAATGCAGCCATTATTTTTTCCCTACATCATTACTCAACTAATAAACAGAAAGTATTTACTTATACTTTGATAATAATGTTGCTCCAATTAAATTTGCAATGGTAATCATTTCCCATTAAGTATCCCATAATCAGTCTATTTAGAATTAAAGTCAACATGTATTCAGAGTATATACTCAAGCACTTTTTTAAATGCATTTTTTAAAGGCCGTTTAACTCGAGGCTCTTTAGGGGCATCTCTGTAGATGCATCTTTTAAAGGCCGTTTAGCACCGTACTCTATCATTCGTACATACATTTGCGCTAGCATTTCAGCAATTCGTCGCTTTACCTACACGACGGAATTTTCAATGCCCATCACAGCATACATCAGATTTTGCATTTAATTTAAGGTGACCAGACGTCCCGCTTTTAGCGATTTTCAACAATTTATCCCGCGTCCCGCGAGGTTTTAAGTAAGTCCCGATTTTTAGAACGTACGTTTAGAACGTAGAATGTACGACAAGCTAGTGAACTGGAAGGGAATATACGGTTTTCGGCTTCCATGTAGCTATTTCACCAGGATATGCGTTTTATATTATTTTTATAAATTTTATAATGTTAAACTTTAATAATAAAAATGATTGTTGAGAACCGATTATCAGGAACTGCTTATCAAAGTTTGCCTTGATCAGTTGCTAGAATTCGACCACCATTGTTTGGACTTAATGAATAGTGGCATTTTCTGGCATTGGCAGCGACGAAAGCATTTCGTAGCTGTAAAATGAAGAGAGAACACTTTGTACACTTCCACAGATTTTATTCTTATGGCGACATGTTTCGCTAGCGATCTAGCATCATTTGGAACATTTTTGTAAAGGAATTGCATCTTATACAAAAATTGGAAACGGAGGGGAATTTGAGAGAGGAGAAGGGTTAGGGTGTAAAGAGTTTGTTGGTCGTCCACGATGTAACGCCTTCGCATATTGAGTTTTGTAACTGTCTCTCATACGGTACACATCGTACTGCGTGCTAGTGCTAGTTAAACAAGTGATGTCAACAAATCAGCTATTCAGATGATTTAGGTAAGTACTTTATTTATTTATTTCATAAATACATAACTTTTCTTGAATTTAGCAGACAGTAATCGTATTATTTATATTTTGTAGTGGCGGCAAAAAGTCTAGCGCCGGCCTTGAAAGTGACACTTACGACTTACACAACGAAAAATTCAAACAAAAATTAATACAAGTTAGTATTGTTATTATTTAGAAAGAAATAGAGGATTAAATTAAATTAATTTTTAAATATAGTTGCTTTATAACAATCAAATTAATTTCATTTATAAACTAACATATTATATATGTTCATGTAATTATGTATGTACCTACTTACAGTGTTTTTAAGCAGTATGTACTTAATAATTTATAACATAATTTCAAATTATTTATTTAAAGATTTTTAACATAATGAGTAAGAAAAGAGGATGCAAATTCAACGATCATCTAAGAAGTAAATTTCCTTTTTTTAAAAAAACCAAAAGCGATTACATTGTGAAATGTGAGAAATGTAATGGTGAATTTTCTATTTTGCACGGCGGGAGGAATGATATTTCAAAACACTTGGAGACACAGAAACATAAAATATATTAAAATACTTCTGCATCTTCCTCCAAAATACAGACATTTTTTAGAAAAACGACTTATGGAGACGAAGAAACGAAACTAGCATTAGCAGAAGGACTTATGTCTTTTCATGCTATTAATCATAATCATTCCTTCAGATCTATGGACTGTACCTCACAAGTTATCAAAAAGTTATTCGACAAAAAATTTGACTGTGCTTGAACAAAATCTAAGGCAATTGTGTATAATGTGCTTTCCCCATATGCATTTTCGGAATTGAACAAAAATCTAGTATAAATTAATGTTATATCCATTTATTCTGACGCATCTAATATTAAGGATACAAAGTTATTTCCAACCATTATTAGATTTTTTGATTCGGAAACTGGAATAAATATTAGAATTTTAGATTTCGTTTCTTTGCTCGGCGAAACTTTTGAAATAATTTTCAGCTCCATTATTAATATTTTGGAGAAAAAAAAATTTAAGACATAAAATGATTGATGATGACAACACGAACGCAAATTTTGGAAGAAAAGCGAGAAGAGGTACAAATAACATTTTTTATAAATTAAGCGAAAACCTTGATCGAAACATTATTGGTGTAGGTTGTGCAGCGCACATAATACATAACGCCGTTCAAACAGCTGCTGATTTGTTGCCCGTAGATGTGGAAAATATTGTTATTAAAATATATTCTTATTTCTACATATACACTGTGCGTGGTGAAATGCCCAAAGAATTTTGTGAAACTGCGGAAGTCGAATATCAGAAAATACTTAGATACAGTAAAACGCGCTGGTGAGCTCTTTTTCCAGCTGTGGAAAAAATTTGGAAATTATACGATCCTTTGAAATCCTACTTTCTATCACAGGATAAATTTCCTACAATTTTAGAAGAGTTTGTTGAAAAAGAATCCTAAAACATTTGGCTAGAGTTTATACACAATCAAGCAGCTCTTTTTCAAAATTCTATAAAAGTTATTGAAGGTGACAAAATTTCGGATATCGAAGTAGCAAATGAAATTAAAAATTTTAAATTGCAGTGTCAAGAGTGGTTAGAAAATAATTTTTTTCCGTTAACTATCCGTAATAGTATAAGCCAGCCAGAAGAACGAGATGCAATAAATCGTGCAGATATCATGAATCACGTTAAAAAGTTCTATAGTAACTGCATAGATTATTTAGAAGAGTGGACGGTACATCAGAATGATATTGGACATTTTCATTGGGTTACATTAAAACATGAACTTAATTGGAATGATGTGCAAAAATCATTTGATCATATTACTCAAAATTTCCCACATAGTAATATTTCCGAAAATGATCTTTTTGATGAGATATTATTATTAAAAAAATATATTGATAAGGAAAAGTTTAAATCTTGGGCTTCAGCGCAAATCACAGTAGAGAACAAATGATTAGAAATATTTCATCATTTTGAAACAAACCATGTTCCATACAATATTAATGCACTAAAAATTGTGGAATATGCGTTGTCCTTACGAGAAATTAGTGGTGCGACTGAACGCGTTTTTTCTACGGTAAATAAAAAAAAGTACGGTAAAAAATGTGTGGACATCAGAAATATCACAATTAAGTGTCGAGATTTTGAAGGCCATTTTATGTGTGAAATATAATTTAACGAATTCAGGTGAAAAATTTCATGACCTTTTAAACAACGACAGCAGTCTACTAAAAAATTCACTCATATGTGTCGCTTTACGAATGTTAAAATCTGGTCACCTTAATTTAATTGCCTCGTGTAACACGGCCTTGATGCATGTTTTCGTGCGTGGGCTTCCATGGGAAAGGGCCGCATTCTTCTTTGAAACCAGCGCCGCTCGTAAATTCTCGTTTCTGTCGCATGTATGTTTTACATACTGATTTGGCATGTTGTACATTGCTTGTCGGTCGTCTCTTGGCAGTCTCCAAGGGCACATGTTAACGTTTCCGAATTCGCGATAATTAGGGTTATGCGTGAATGTAATCATGCTTCATTTACCTATTTATTTGATCGTTCGGATTCCGTTGAGGCTATGAATCTGGCGAGGAAATTTGGAATTATTAAATGTGACTTTCTTTATGTCACAACCTTTCATATTCCAATAGATTTTTCTCGAAATGATTACCATTGCTGAGGGCGCATTTACCGTTTAAGACGGCTCATTAAAGAAAATGACAATCCTTTTTACGTGTATTAAAGAAATCCGACTGTCTAACCTAAAGGGTATATGTTTCTCCTATAAGTGCGTTGAACAGTTTATGTGAAATTGTATGTTCTCTAGGATCTATTATTAAGTGAGAGGAATTTTTCAATCACAGTGTCATTTCTTTACGACTCCGTCATCTTTTTCATTTTCAATTTGTTTTAATTAGTGTCAATTTTATTAACATGTCCTTTATTAATCTGTTTCAGGTAAGTTTCCCTGCTTGCTTCGGTGCATTATGTTCAAGGGGGACACTCGACACGTGAGTACACGTATTGCATAGTGGATGCGAAAGTGACATTTAGTTAAAAATAAAAGTAACAGCTAATGATGACTACAGTACTTTTCCTAACTAGGATTGAAGTCCCAATCGCCCTAATTAGCGTGATTTTAGAGACCCAATACCGTGTTTGATAATCTATGTACAAGAAAAACTTATTTTTAAAAAAGCTTGTAAAAATAAAGCGGAGTGAATTTCAATTAGCTGGTGGTAAAATATGTTTAATGATGCAATTAGTGCGACACTTGACATGACACCACCATGAATAATGGTTTACCTAATTCTTTAGCTTGATTATACTAACGTATGTAAGTACTCTCATGGTGGTATATTTTCAGTGAATATACTGAATAAATCAACTGTGAATGTGCAAACACGAATGAGTAACTTTATACACAGATGATAGTGACAGAGAAAAAAGTCAGAAAATAACTTACGCTTTCCTCCTGACTAGTTTTGAGTGTGAGACTATCCACTTAATATGCGTTTGCGATCGCGCGTGGATGCGTGATCGGTTGCCACTATGGTATAGACGTACGGTTGATGTCCGATGACGAGGCATATGAGATGTACGTACTTGCGGTGTACGACGGTGGATTCCGATGAATCGATTGGTTGCATTCGTCGATTTTTGACTTGAATTCGTGCACGACCGCGGAAACCGAGGGATGGGACTCATGGGAGGATTTTTGAGCAGTGGGGTGTAAGTATTAAAGGCATTAAAAAAATATAAAGGCCCTTTGGAGGTCGTATCTCACGCGCGATACTCGGAGAGCGAGTGCCGCCCGCCCGCCCGCTCCGGTGGTCCCATGGCGGGATTTCCATTTCCCTAGTTGGAGAGAAACGTTAGGAAATTGGTGCTGGAAAGAATGTTTCAAAAGTCTGAACGGAATGCCATCAATCATCGAACTCTTGGGAGACGCTGGGACTGTCTAATGGGGCGAAGCGGACTGTTCCTTCCCGAACTCTATTCGCGTTCCCACGCTGAGCAGTTGAGTATATCTGCAGCACACTTTCGCCCGAGCAAAATAACTGTTTCCTTGGTGGTATTAACCTCCTCCTCGTGATGCAGCTCCTGGGGCAATCTCTTTTTCTACCTCGATATGTATGGTGGAAAAATTAATTCTCAGCAGTTTACCTCTTATTTTAAATCCCTTTTTGGATTGGATTGGCTGTTAGGAGAGGCGACCGACGGCTAAGGTCATTTGCGCCATAGGGGGACAGATAAGGGAGGAAGGGTGAATAGAAGCGAAAGGCGCCAAGGGGACTTCGGTTTAACGTCTCACCCGACATACGGAGTACTCCACTCGAATTGTCCTCCAAAAGGCACTCAAGTAGGGATCGGGTTTCCTCTGAAAAACATCCTCCCCTGCAGGGATTTTAACCCTGGCCCTCCAGGTTGGTTAGCCAGTACTCTAGCCACCACACCAACTCGATCCCTAAATCCCTTTTTATACGCCATTGGTTTCAATTAACTCACATCATTGTTAAGCAACAGTTCGACTGATAAACAAAGTGGTATCGACATTTTGAGGGGAATAGGTGGGATGGGAAATGGCGGGGAGGGGAAGGAAAAATTCCCCCGAAAATTTTACTCATTGAAGAATGAGAAAAAACTGAATGCCTTGGAAGAACTTGAAACAATTCAACAAGGCCCGTACAAACCCCTTCCCCCCGTTAATTACACACATTTAAATCTCACTCTGCTTTACACTTTCCATACGTTTACTCCCTCAATGGTAGAAGCTTTCCTTCTTTCTTTTCCCTCTTAGCTATCTGAGGAAGCTTTCTTACCCATCTTGGCACTCTCTCTCCAAATATATTCCCCTCCCCCCGTCAATTCCCTACTCGTCCCTTCCCAACAACCCCCACCACCTCAAAATCATTCATTATCATTCATTGAATCCCACTCTGCGAACCACTCTTCTATGATATGAAGGATGACTTGATAGTCCAATTGGTTCGAGCACCAGGGACTCCTGGATTCGAATCTACGAATTTCTGCGAATGAATTTCTTATGTGTGAATGGCACTCACTCGTCTGGAAATAGCGTAGATAAAGTGTTGTTAATGGTCGAAATAGAACACAAATACCCATCACGGCCTTCCTTTTTGGAGTACGCGAAGTAAAAAAAATAAGATACATATAGCCATCCCTGGAAAACTGGCTCCCTTTTCAGTGGTTCCATCATAGTGCCCTATCTTAACTATCAGATCACTCTCGCTTCCCTCACGCGCTCTCCTATTTCTATACTCCTGACATTCCTCCTCTTTGTACTCCCTTCGTCCCCTCACTCTTCTCTGTCATATAATAACAGTTCAGTTATTCGACTCTGATCCATTCTCTCGACGTGGCCAATCCAACGAAGCACTGTGTGTTTTTACTGCTGGAAGATTAGGCTCAAATTCCAACATTTCACTCTTCTCATTCCGAACCATTATCCCAGCTAAGACACATCTCAGGTGACACATTACCACCGTATTCAGCCCATACTCCTGCTCCCTACTCCCGGGTTTCGCAGCCGTGTTAAATTGTCAGAAGGAGAACACATGTGCAGAAGGGCATTTTGCTTCTCTGGACAAAATCTCGTCCCAACTTCTGCCCCGTGTGTACGCAACTTTTCCACCCATGTTGGCTCGCCTTTTCATCTCATTATCTGTCCTTCTATCTCTCGCAAACATTTGGCCAAAATGAAATCGCCTACTTTTTCAACTAAGCGCATATTCCTATCAACATGAAGTATTGTAAGCGGTCACCTTCACGGTCCGTCGAGGGAGCGATTAAGGGAGCGACACTTCGAAAAAAGGGCGTTTATTCTTCGCAACCATTCTTAATCACTACCTTGACAACATCATCTCAAACTCGCCTTCTCAAGACTGCCGCTCATCTGCTTCCTCTTCTTCCTCGTGACCCAGAAACCATGGCTTGCCGTCCCCATGGGACCACCCTGTGTTCATCTCATTGGTCACATACAGTCGCCTCATAGGATCCCCATATCAGCAGTTTCCCACGGACTGCTTATTGCCAAAAGTGGCTCCAAGACCCCTATCTAAATGAAGCCCAGTGAGCTCAGCAATATTAAAAACTAGATAAGAGCCTCCAAAGATTCGCACCCACACTATGCCCGAGAAACCCACTGTGCTCATTTCAGTTATCTAAATGACCTCGTCGTTCCTCCCTTGGGGAACAAATTAATAGATAAATCCAATGGAATGGCTCAGCACAGCCATGGTCTCTGTTCACTCACAATATGAATGATTGAGAAAATTGTGCCTTCCATTCGTTAAAGTACGCCACTCACTTCGTCTAACACCGTATCAGCGCACTCGCTTTCCATTCGTCAAACGGACCCTCCACTGCGTGCTAGACATATGCGCACCTCGTGACATACCGGGAGCAAAGTCGATGTCAGCTATCTATAACGTTAGTTGGGAAACATAAAAATTCCCTAATAGCATCCGTGAATTTTTTCAAGATTGTTGATTTCCAGTAAAGGAGTCCAGAGTATTTTAAATTATTTAATTACACTTTGCTAAAAAGCTTACGTATTTTAAACACTAATTTTGGACGAATGTAACAATATGACGCAAAACTTTCGGCCGTGACTAGAATATAAATAGACTAGAAAACGGCAGAAGATAAAATGTAACCACTTCATGTCACCTTTAAATTTTCATGTTATTCTTGATTATTTGCTTGAAACCGGGATCCCAGCATGAAAGGAAAAAGTTCTCCCTTATATTATTTTATGTTATACTCTGTTATATTTTATTATTCATGAATGTAACGCCTTGTGCGATTCTTTAGGGCATTGTGTTGCCACAAATTGTGCTCTCCTATGTCTGGATTTCATTCGCTTTCTCCGCAGGCCAGCTTTCTCAGGCATTGGAAGGAAAATAGTCCCCAGAGGCAAACGGAGGGGAAATCCAGACCCCTGGGGTCTCTCTCGCTTTTGAGTCGTTTGTCCATGTATTAATGGGGTTTTAACTGGAAAATTTTGCTGCCAATCCTTGTGGCTGAATCGGGTGGTTATACCCTCAGTTATGCAAAACACGGGCACCTTTCATTAGAGCCTTTACGCTCATGCTAATAACTTAAGTGACGTTGCCAGGATTTCGTTTCGTCCCTGTTTTCCATGTTGAGTGCAAGTGGTGGTGGTAGGGTGGTGTTGAGAGGGAGAACTTTTAAACATTGGGAGCGCACTTTTGTATTTGGGCAGTTATTAGTGCCATTGCGACTGTAGTGTGACAGCCAATTTAGATTTTTACCTTCAAACTTATGAAAGTATACAAAAGCCAGAGTTTTTTACAGCTTTTAAATTTACTAACTTATTTAATTTAAAGTTTTTTTTGAACCGATGAAAAAGTGTTTTTTACATTAGTACATTTTTAGTTGCAAAGTACATTACGAAGGTACATTTTTAGTCGATAAAAGACAAGTATAACTTTCTCCATTAGAGCTACTTATATAATTAACATTCAAAATTTCGGGAGTGGATTGTGGACCCTCCCAGCACCCCTTCGGCTAAATCACTTGTTGCACAATGACCTTCGCTCCAAAACTCGTATTCAAGGGTCAAAGGCCTTTTAAAGTAAGGGCTCGACGTAGTCGAACCTCGGAATATCCGTCTTAGCTATCGACGAAACTCAAATTTGGATATTTCGGAGGCTGTGACGTCAAAAGTTCGTCACGGTGGAGACTCGAGACGGAAATCTCGAGACCGTAGCGAATAACCCCTCAGGAGACCGCTAGAGTCGAAACTAATAAAACAGATTTCCGTCATCATTCTTGGGCGCTCGGAAGGGCGAAGAGCGGGATTTCTAGCTCTCGCAGAAGTCCTTGGGCGCTGCAAATTTGACGATTTTGGGACATGGGCTACTGAACTTTAAAGAATCTCACGAAACAAAGGAGGAAGACTTTCCAGTGTGAAGCCTTTCAAATTTCTGCCTATTCATGTGCTCCGAAAATAGGGATGGCTCACAACTACCTTTCGTCCCGTTTCGACTCATTTTCACAGTTAGACCTAAAGATAGGGTCCCTGGCATATTCCTCTAAAGAAGTGATTTAAGTGTTTGCCAATCACCCTTGCAGTCTTGGCTTATTTCGCGAAGCAGTTTGGTTCTCCTGCCTTTCTCTCTCTCGTTGCCTCCCTCTCTTCCCCTCCGTCCATTTTCCTTAACCCCTTCCTTTTCTCCCTCCCCTCCTCATCCGGCATATCTGCGCATTCATTTATTTATTTAATTAGGTGTATGAAGAATTCATTTCCATGAAGTAATTGAATGCTTATTTCTAGTAAGTTATCAATGAAAAACGTAAAATTGCAAAATTATTGCGTCAGTTGGTGAGCGCTGAAGGAAAATCAGGGGGAGAAGAAAGATGGCGGACGGGGCGACGCCCACTTTGCAGCGCCCTCTAGCATAGAGTAAGTATATATAGAGTGGCAAATCAATGCTAAAAACTTGACATAAATGTTTGAGAGCTTTGGGAAGAATTTCTCAGGTGCCACCACCTTAGGAGAGGAAGAATTTTGGTTTACGGAGAAGGCCACTTGGAGGCGCTAGTGGTACTCGGTGATTTTGCATCAACATACAGAAGAGTAGATTTACCATGGCTGTTGTGTGCTTTTTATTGAGTATCAATTGTTTTGTGGTTGCTATGATACATCGGTAAACAGTTGACTCCGTGTTTGGTAATCGCGTGTCTTATCATATTGACGTGAATTCGATTCATTACAGGCGATGCTCATTAATGCACATCATAATACGTGTTTAATTTGGTCTCTACGACTCAATAAGATTTTTTCTTGTTGCTACGGGTCGATTAGTAAACATCTAGGCGCCGAAATCATCGTAAGAACATCATGTGAGTTATGCGACACTAAATGAAGTGGCCGTGCGCCAAAGCCCATTTGTTATGGCTTGTCGTGCAACTTCGATACACCTGTTCCATCTATCGGCCAAAGGTTTATTTAAAAACTCATATCCGAATCTTCCTATCTCTTTGCCACTCTTTAAGTACTTACTCTATGCCTCTAGCAAAAGCGCCCTCTCCATCCACCTCCATGCGTGGGACCGAATTTAGGATGGTTTCCATGGCGACTCCCACGCCGCGGTCCTCGTCTAAACCACGTTCCGTTATGTGGATGGCAGGGGGCGGGGGGCATGGAGGTATTAGGGGGGGGGGAGGGGGATTAGTTTGATGTTTGACCTCTCCTGACCGGAGGAATAGTGGAGAAAGCGCCTCTGCATCCATCTTTGGTTCCCCACCCTCCCACTCTCCCTTACGTCCTCTCTTGGGAAACATATCCTTCCCTCCCCTCACTTCCCCTCCCCCCCCTACCCTCCCTCCATTCCCTCTCCGAGAGACATTTCACTTTAAAAAGTAGATCATGAGTAAACATGAGCATAACTAGCGTTTTTATTTTCCGTGTCGAAATGGAAAGTTAAAGCGTCGGTAAATCCCTGATGTGGACAACCCTGTGGTATGCTCCAAGCTATGATGGTAGATTAGTCAGTCACTAGTTGGCGCGCGAGCTCGCAATCAAACCATCCATGGCATACCAAAATAGGACTTCCAAATGAAAGCTAGTCTTCGTTGAGTATCAGGATGGCAGAATCCTTTGTCGGCACATTCAAAGCGCTGTCTGTTCGTAGCGTTTGTCCAAGTTTTATATAAGCCAGCGACCCATATTTTGAGCGCCGCCTAATGGCGTGGTCGCCGGAGTTCTCACAATAAGCCAGCTCACAAACATGGACGTGGAAACCACTGGGGTCTTGCATCTTCTGGTTTAACTTCTTCACCTAAAGTATTCCCGTTGAATTGAGGAGGCGGTAATCGTGGGTCATTGAGAGCACATTTGGGTAATATTTTTAATGATCGAAGACAAAATTCTTGGGTCACATTTCGTTGTGGTTCGTCTGTCAATTGGAACTCACGATGCAGGCAGTCGAGGGAGTGATGAAAGAATTATATTTATTTTCTTCTTCAGTCGAAGCATGCAATGATGAGGGTATTCGGTTACGAATCACATAGGTACTGGAGATTTCCTTTCCCGGAGTGGTGCTTATCAGAGAGCACTACCGAATAGCGAACGAGCGACCCCTTCCAGGGTCCTAAAACCCTGGGGTAATGCATGCTTCCTTCCCGCCCCCCCCCCTTGAGTACTTAAATATAATAATCTGATGAACCCCTTTTCATCAACTGTCAATTCTTGAAGCCGAAAATAGACCTCAGTCGTCTTTTGTAGTGGATCTTACTCTTCCTGGTACACCCCTTTGAATCCACTCGATATTTTGGATTCTCGCCCCATGCACATTTCAACTAAGTAGGTATGTAAACTACGGATTATGGTTAGATGCGGTGAAACCGTTCCATAATGACATAAACACGAACACTCGCAGTTTTCCGCTTAATAATGGCTTACTACGTTTAGTTTTCCTCTGATTAATCAGAAAGTATATTCTTCTCTAATAAATGTTGAAGAGGATGTAAAAAATTCAAAACTAGTCTTATTAAATTATTTTTTGCGGAAAACTGCCGGTAGTTTGGAGGAAGTCTTCTCGGGTCTTCCACCGGGATAAAATTTTTTCTGCCGACGTTTCTGAGTCCGACTCGTACTCCATTCTCAAGGCAAATGATGATGTTTAACGCCTTGAGAATGCAGTACGAGTCGGACTCCGAAACGTCTGCAGTAAAAATCTTATCCCGGTGGAAGACCCGAGAAGACTTCCTCCATATTATTCGCCGGGAAAAAAACTAAATCATGCCGGTAGTTTGGTTCTGTCACTTACCGAGTTATTTTTTTGCCGCCGCGAAACGGAAAGTTGGTTTTTCCTCCCCGTTTTGAGGGAAAAGAAAGGGACGCTTTTTCTCGCTGTTGTTTTCGCGTCACATTGTGTTTGGTTATTCTTGCGATCACTTCAGTATGCTAGTGAAATTTGAAACGTCATATGAGAATTCTTGATAGAGTGAGATAGATCTTAAAATGAGTTCACCGAATGAGATTCTCAAAATGTGGACGAAGAATGGAGAATTCCGAGATGTTGGTTTGGATGCACGAAATATTTCGGATTATTTGATACCTGAGAAATCAGTTGGTCAATACAATTTCTTGCCGAAATGAAATTTAAAAAAACATGAATAGTAATAATTTATGATACCGCTGATGAATGTTAATTGAAAAAACAAATCCCTGTATTTGGCAAAAAAATCACCGTATTCTGCTTCTGAATAATCAGTTCTGCATTTCAGTGAAAAGGAAGACTACGTCTTATGAGTTTTCCATTCGGACATTGAGAAGAATCGAATGCAAAACATGGGAAAGAATGTGAGCATCGGAACCCGCGTAACTAGCCACCCTCACCTTTGGCTCGGCTGGAAATATCACACGGGAGGCAAAGTCCTGAATCTCACCCCATTCACTCAACATACTAATTACCGCCATTTTAGATGTTACCCCTCCGTAGCTGACAGTTATTTGATGCATTTATAGGATTGCATTTTGTTAAATTTTATCATGTTCCAGTTTAATCAAAACAATTTTGTTGGGTCTTCTGAAAGGGAGTCATTCGTAATCCTGATTCCCAAATATGACGGAAGAATAACGTGACTTTTATTAACGGGTGTGGCTCTCAAGTGGACTTAATTAAGCTACTTTTTTCTTCCCTAATGGATAACTTCTACAAATGAAAGCCTACAGACATTTTCTTTATCTAGACATGATATTCATATTGACATTCTCCACTTGTGGCCAACGTGTATATTGTCCTCACAGTTGACAACGCCTCGGAGTGCAATGGTTAGAGTGATGGTTCCTAGTGCCTCCACTGGTGGGGACTGCTCCTAATGATTTCCCGTGGTTTTCTTAACGGTTGAAGGTAGCTACTTATTGATTTGCATTCAAGGCGTCAAATTATTCGTCGCCCGATTGCGTTGTTCCCCTTTCTCCATACGTTACGATGCCGCCATATTTCCCTAAGGGCGTGTTTCCATGCGGTCCAGTTAAAACCAGTTCGCGGAATTGCGGACAAATGTCCTCTAAACTCCAAATTTAACTCTCGATCTCAAATCCCGTGTAATGATTTCGTTTGACTTTCCTTTTTTAAAGCCTTTGATTAAAAAAAAAACAATCGCAATTCGTGGGATCGTGATTTTTAATTATTCTCATAGGCAATGATTTATCCAAATGGATTGGAATGCGTTCTAATTTCTGCTTGCGTTCTACATAAACCCGTTCCCGAGGAATGCGGGCTAGAGTCGTTCGCAAGCAATAGCGCAGTTGGCATTTAGAATTGGAGGGAATTTTTTTAGGGTGTCCGATGTCGTTTGGGGAAGGAAATCACGTGATGGAGGAATCCACGATGTTGGCCTTTGTTCCAACAATATGATGACGAAAAAATCGTCCACTCTTCATTTTTTTGTAAGCCTTATCAATACATTTCAACTGCGCTGTTCATTTGAACGGACTACAAGACGGCGGGAAGTTACCGATCTACTCAGAATCTTTGAGCTTGGTAAAAATTAATTATTCTTGCTTACCTGCGAAGTACTGATAGGAATAAGAAAGCGTGGTTAATTCCACGTTTGATATCCGCGTGTTCGGTAGCTTTCAGATTGGATTGGCTATTTGGGGAGGCGACCGACAGCTAAGGTTATTTGCTCCATAAGGGATAGGTAAGGGAGGAAGGGTGGATAGAAACCCGACGTCGGCATTAGCCTGCTCTTAATGAAAGGCGCCAAGGGGACCACGGTTTAAAGTCTCATCCGACAGACGGAGTACTCAACTTGAAGTGCCCTCCACAAGACATCTACATCTACGTGATACCCTGCGAGCCACCACGAGGGTGTGTGGCAGGGGGTGAAGATCACCAAACATGCACTATTGACATGCAAGTAGGATATTTAAGGGAGATATGCTAGATAATAGGGTCACATTGAGCTAGATGGTTAGTATCTACATAATAAGGAAGGGATTATTGGTTGTTATTACATGCATCATGCACTACAGACTACTCTTAACTATATTTCACCTACCTATCCCTTTGCTACGCTGCCTATTGTTCTCTCTTATAGTACGAGGGAAAAATGACATTTTAAATCTATCGGTACGACAATCTATCTCTCTAATCTTGTTAATATGATCAAACCTAGCATGATACGCAGGGGATCTCAATATATATCTAACGTCATCTGTGAACAACTCTGTTTCGAATTTACTTTAAAGGTTTAACCTAAATATTAACCTGCGTTCTGATAGTAATTCCCATCCTAGTTCTTCTATTAAGCTCGTCACACTTATACAATTATCATAACGGCCTTTAACAAACCTAGCGGATCTCCTTTGCACGCACTCTAATTCTTTTATCATACCTTCCTCGTACGGATCCCATATACTAGTGGCATATTCTAAATGAGGCCTGACAAGTGTAAAATAGCTTCTTTCTCGTACTCTCTCATCGTATTTGCCTAGACACTAAGACACTTAGGTAGGGATCGGGTGTTCCTCTGTAAAACATCTGCCTCTGCAGAGATTTGAACCCTGACGGCCCGTGTGGTAGGCCAGTACTCTAGCCACCAAACCAACCCGATCCCCTCAGTAGCTTTCAGCCACACTGCAAAAGTTGCTGCGCACCCTAGTGCAATTAGTCCAAATTTCAATGTTCATCGGCCCAACCTCTCCTTTGGGGTTCTCCTGAGTTGAGGCAGCTGGTTCGACTTGAAATAGGGATACAGAAAGAGATAGGGCCTCGTACGTATACAGCTGTGAACTGGTCTCTCTTATGGTCGAGTGTTACTTTTTCAAATGACCTTTTAAGTTATTATTATAGTTTTTACTCTATATATAGACTTGATTTGGTGCGTTTCAGTGTGACAAAGACAATATTGTGTTGACGCCGCACTACCTTTCTTAGGTCTAAAAGAAACGATAAAATACTATTGATTCATTCCCAAACGGAAGTGTTAAAAAAATCTTTCTTCCAACGCACAATAAATTACCATAACTGAGTTCCACTTGAAACACTCCCAAGATACTCAGCACAATATCACCTCCCTATTAATGTCTCCTTAAAAGGCTTGTGTCCTAACACACCATTCCCTACGCCTATGCGCCAGATCGTCGGGTAGTGTTCAGATGAAGAATTATTTGAACCAAAATCCTCGAAAAGAGAAAACATTATGCAATGGAATTCAACGTGGTGGAGAGCGAGAGTGATTCGTTTAATCCCTACCAATGACACGACGTCTCCGATGGTTGCAGTAGTTGGTGCGCGCACACTGAAGAGGCCATCTCTAACTCAATGGTGAACTTAACTTTCCAAACACAATATGCGTCGCTGGAGCATCATGGGAAACGAGCCAACTCGCGTGGCTCCGTACTTGCTCCACAGCGGTTGGAGTGTTGTGCTCGCTTTTAGCGCAGTGTGAAATGGAAAGTTCTGGAAAGTGCAAGGGAATGGGCAGGGGATGTGCGACGGAACTTAACGAGCGTCGTATTGAAGAGGTTTGTCTTTCTTTCTTTTGCTATTATATCTCGAGAATTTGAGCGAAAAGTCGCCACACTTAATGCAGTATGGCAAATCCCCTCTCAAGGGATCGGATTGATGTGGTGGCTAGAGTACTGGCTAACCACACGGACGGCCAGGGTTCAAATCCCTGCAGAGGAGGATGTTTTTCAGAGTAAATACGATCCCTACTTGAGTGTCTTGTGGAGGCTTGCGCAAGTGCAGTACTCCGTCTGTCGGATGAGACGTTAAACCGTGGTCCCCTTGGCGCCTTTCGTTAAGAGTAGGCTAATGCCGACGCCGGGTTTCTATCCACCCTTCACCCCTTACCTATCCGCAATGGCGCAAATGACCTTAGCCGTCGGTCGCCTCCCCAAATATCCAATCCCTCTCAAAGGGACACCACACACATGTGTAATACACACACACATACATGCACCGCGGGGGCCGAATACGCATGCGCCGCAAACGAGTACGCTCTTTCATTTCATGTACTCTCCTACTTGCTTGCTATGCAAACTGTTTGCGCAGGACTTCGTACGAATGAGGATCAATATTCAGCGTAAGTGTTGTAACTTTCCACTTGTTACTTTATACATAATTAAAAAGACTGGGAGTCCGCTATATCCGTTCAAGATTATCACATTGTTTCATATTGAGTATTCTAACGCCGCGGTGAACATCCTCGTGACCTTGCAACGCATTCACCACTGTCAAGCGGTCAGTGGCTCTGAAGATCAGTGTCTTCAATGGCAGAGCTGATCTCAGTGGTCCGTCTCTTCCTACCATGGCCAACCTAGATAATGAGAGGGAACGGTCGATGGGATATCACTAATTTCAACAGGTACAAGCTTTCTGAGATCGGCGTCGCCGTTTGATAATTTGGTGTTTATGTCGCTTTGCATTGCTTTTTATTGAATTAGAGGAATTGGTCCCACAAACTTGGATGTTATCGAAGGGTTGCATGGCGCAACTGTATATACTGTTAAACCTCACCCCTTCCTAGTGGTTGCTTAGCTCGTCTTTAACGATGATGTCTTAGAGTTCGCCTCAGGTAATAGAGCAGTCGGAATGCCCTGATTTGGCTCAGATGGAAATGAAAAATGAACTCTATTTTTTACGATCGCATGACTTAAACGAGGGCCACGACCGTGAATTCTTCCGTCGCGTGACTCCCTTCCCCAAACGGCGTTGGACTTTGATTTCTCGATGGCTGCATTTCAAACCGTTAATTGGGCTTCTACCTCGGACGCACCCTAATGTATGCACCAAGAGCATCAATGCGGAAAAGACACATTATTTAACGGAGACTAAGCTGTTGGTATTTTTAATACACTTTTTCATTATTCCCTAGTCATTGATGGTAGTAAATCATTCGGTTTCCTCATGTAGTATACTCATGAATTTTGTCAAAAATGTTCTCGTTAAATGCTTCTGGTTCAAGCATTTACAGTCATTCTCTGACTTCAATCGTAATATTCTTAGTATGAGTTTCAAATTAATATTCACTTTCAATTTCATTCGCATGACCCTTTCATGATGCTTAGCGTAAATTTATCTGCTTCATTTTGTCATCTGAATGAAATTATGGAGTCATTTAAATGGTCAAGGATTCAATTAAATGAACTTCAGTTCCCTCTCCAGAACATTTCGGCGACGTCGGAGTCGGTGACCTCAAAATGGCCTTCCCCACCTCTTCTCTGTATCTATCTCTCTCTCTCTTTAGGGCGTTGGATACTCCGATGACTCATGTCGGATGAGTCGTGCTCGAGTCGTTCATTTCGTCCTCTCGGCCGAAGAATCTTTTTTGCTGCACTTGAACGGAAAGATCGTTTTTCTGCCTTATTTTGAGGAAAGAAATTGGCGCTTTTGCTCCCTCTTTTGTTCGCAATACGTCATGTTTGTTCCTCCTAACAACGCCTTGTTTACTCTAAAGGAAGCCTTATCGAATTTAAAAAGATAAATTTAAACGTCAACTTATAATTAAAAATGCAAACATGAATTCATCGAAAAATTGTGGAGATGGACGATGTAGATGGGAAAATTCCGAGATTTTGGTTTGGAGGCTCGAAGTATTTCAGATTATTTGTTACCAGAATAATCAGTTTGTCGATGTAATTGGCATATTAATGCTTTTATAAAGTAAAAAATTTCTGTCATTAATAAACAGCTAATTACCTTGTACTGAAGAAGTAATTTCCGACAAAGTCATAGCGTTAATTTCGTTCCCATCATATGTGAAGTATTGACTGAGTGATTTATTACGCAATACTGTTATAAATGAAGAATATTTTGTTTTGAACTTGACATTTAGATATGGCATGGATCGTATTTGTATTACGGGGAAGAAGTTGAACATCGCAACCCGAGTTCTAGCCATCGGATCGGATGGAGATATGGCGCGCGTTGTCATTTTTTACATCCATCCCTAGTTACGCAATACATACTATGGTTTGTTTGTCTATGTGACCGAGAAAAAGAGAGAGAGATTGCGGAGAGGGCCGGATTGAATGGAAGGCCATCTTAGGTGAACGTCGACGAAACATTCCCGAAAGGGGGAGAAGCGCCGATTCCAGGAACGGGACGAGGGGGAACCTCATCACGCCCTCTCGAGTTTCCCTCTTTTCCCGATCATTTCAAAGGTCATCTGTGAAAAATTGATAAATGATGAGCTTAATTGGCAGTTTCCATGATAAAAATTGTATTTGCCAACATTCCTGCATCTCCAAGAGCCTTTCACTTTCACGGAATCATGAATCGAGATAAACTGGCGAGGTAAAACAATGAAGTGCAGACGAAAGTGAAGGAATATGTGCTATTGAGGGAAACCGTCGCCGCCGGGAATCGCTCTTCCTTTGGAGTTCCGCAATTTCTCGCCTTTAGAATGAAAAGCTGTTCTCACTGTGTTCGTAATAGCGTGGCGAGACGTGGCTTGCAATTACATTTCATCCTAAACGCACGTTTCGCGCGCAAATTACTCATTTAAGCGTTCTCACATAGGAGTGATTCCCAGAGTAATTTCTCCTTCTTTTTCCAATTGTTTTTCCGAGTAGAATAAAAAAAATTTCTCCTGTGGGAAAATAAAAAAATACTTCTGTGAGTGCATATTTGGATACAAGTCCCTCAGGGTCTCACTGCCTTCATTTTCTAAAGATTCGCGTCATGGGTTGCTTACCCTCTCTCCACATCTGTTTTCCAAATCGAAGCAGGGCTGAGAGGACGACTTGAAAACCTCTGGTGGGTTTCTTTGTGGAGATTGTTATACTACAGTGTGTCGACCTGAGTGCTAAGGGAACTTACTCCTTTCGAGAGGGTAGTGAATCTCTTTCTGTCTGGTGTAGACACCATTTTGTATCTGCAGCCGGTGTGAGGCTTCGTATTCGATCTCCTGCGCTCAAGTTTGTAAAATAAATTGCAGTATTATTGGTTCTCAATGCATTCATTTATTTTTCGTATGGTAAAAGGGTGCTTTCCAAATACGCATCTGTGCTGATCTATTTAGAACTGTTCCGGTTTGAGTGCTTTTCAATTGTCGCCTTTACGACATTTTCGCAGCGCCGATGTAAAAACATCCGGACCTTTTTTTATACGCGCCGGCAGACAATGATGGCGGGAAAATTTGTTATAGTAGACACCGAAAAACATCTCGCTGTCCAGTTAAATGGCATGATCTCTGCTGAAATAATTAATGACCTAATATTTTACTGCTCGAGTTACTATTTTTTCTCTTCTATTAGATTATCAAAATATTTGCCTCATGTTATACGATAATGTATTCTAGTCTTATACAATGATAATTAAATTTGAATCGATGATTGATCTTAATAAATATTTTATATTATTTGGATCGATATGCATGAGACAAAATGGAGTTAAAACCACGCATATTTATTACGGAGCTGTTGGAGCTATACCGAAGTTTTCGTTTCCTGTGGGTGGTAAAATCAAAGAATTCTTACAAGAAAAACCAGGCGTTGGTCGCTTTGACCAGTAAATGAATGAATGAATGAATACGTTATTTTGTGCTCTGGGTTAACCCATTAGAGCAAAAAACTGTTTTACAATTTCACATTCTGCTCAAAAATAGTAAATGATACGCAGTAATAGTAAAGGGTACATAATAATAGTAAATAGTACATACTATATGGGAAAAAGTACAAGTAGTAGCAAAATAGTTAAGGAATACCAAAACAGAACAATATAACGAAAATATTTGAATATATACACATTAGTCAACTCGACAAGATTCAAGATTCAGCCTTAAGATTTTAAATACAGGTAAAGTTTATTTATAAATGATTCCAGTGAAGAGGAGGTTTTAATGTGAGGAGGTAATTTATTCCAAAACTGAGAAGCGGTGATAAGGAAGGAGTTTAGGTTAGATAAGGTAGAGGTTTGTACGGGCTTGGGGGATGTGAAGAAGGCTGGAGCCAGTTCGGGTTAATCTATGGGAAACACTTGTCCTGTAGGTAAATAAATTGTAAAGGTAATCTGGCGTTTGGTTGAAGAAGTGGGATAAAAAGGAAAGACCCCAAGAAGTATTTTATTCGGGAGTCGATCGGTAGCCAATTGACGTTAACAAAGTCATATGATCGTCTCTGCGGAGATCAAATATAAATGTCACATAGCAGTTGATTATTCGTTGCAGGCGCATACCAAGAACATTGGTTAAATCACTGTAGACTAATATACAGTAATCCATAATTAGAATTCAAATCCAAAATTTTGGAACCTGATATCAGATAAGAATTCTTTATTCCCAGTATATGGAATTAGTGACGCCACAAGCGGCCGATTTAAGGGCCGGCGGAGATCGGGTGCGAATGACAGACAGAATAAAAATAGAAGCTAAAATTAACAAAGGAGTAAGACTATGATGCAATCTCTCACCAGCGCTGCTCACGTTACTTGGACGAGGCAATAAGGGAAGCATTAGAAAAAGGATAGAACGGAATTCAAATGAAGGGAGAAGAAATAAACGTACGCGAAAACATTTGAATGGATCTTCGGAAGGATGGATCACTGTCAAGGCAAATCAGAAAAGACATAAAGCTGGTGATTTTGAAACCTAATGCTGAGAAGGATGCAGAAGATCAAACGGAAGGGCAAAATAAGATGTGATGAAGTTAACAGAAGCGTGAAAGGGGAAAGGAATACTGTATAGGAAAGATGAACCAGATGGATTGGGCGCATCCTGAGGCACAATGGGTTTGTGAGGAATGTAAATGAAGAAAAATACAGGGAAAAGACCCAAGAGAAAGGTTAAGGAATAAATGCAGGGGTCACATTAAGAGGAAAGTTTATTACAAAAGAAGAACTACGTGGGAGTGAGGGAACGACCACAAGGCATGGAAGGGTCGAGGAGAGCAGACAATCAGCCTCAGGATTGCACGACCGATGATAATGATGACGACGATGATGATCGCATCCAAGTGATGCACTTAATGAGAATGACCCCGCAAAGCTATCAATTATATCCGCAATTAATCTCGCTTTCAATATGAACCTGTAAACAGGTTGGTCAAGAGTAGTCTGAAACTTCCGAACAGCCATCGAGACACCAAAAGTCGCAAATTTAAATGGGGTCCGGACAAAGATTACCAAATCGAAGAAGAAGGGACGCATCTTAATGGGACGCACCTTGCAGGAAATAAATGATGAGGGTTAACTAAACGGAATCAGTGAAGGGGTCGGCACTCACTACATGCGGATGCAGGAGGAAGTAAAGCCTCGTACATACGCCTCGTATTTCGTCAGCGTTACATTATGGCTGGAAAGGCAGACCGACAAGACTGGCACTTATCACACGGCTCCGCACCTTCTTTCACCTCCGTGCTTTCGCCCTCGCTTCCACTCGGTCACTCCCAAGTCACGAATAAGAGGAGTCGGTGACAATGATTGCAAGATGTACCCAAAAATTGAAGAAAAAACAATGCAACCGCTTCGCTCCCGGTGGCCTCGGGAATGACTTCTATAGAGGGGAATTCACTCTTCCAAGTAAATCTTCTTCGAGATCTACATCAGGAACCAGAAGATTATCATGATTACTTACGTATTGACGTAGACATTTCTTAATCTCATACTTGGTACTATCATCACGTTTCGCATGATTCCTGCATGACTATTATATAATTTTTATTTAGTTGCAATATGCATTAATTCAAAGAGTTTCCGTAGCATTGGTAGCATGCCTTTAATCTAGTGTGCGTTGGTGAAATATATGTGCACAGTAGAGCGCACACAAGTGAATACTCACCCCTTGCCAAGCACCCTAGGGTTGGCTTTCAGAGTGATACGCGGATGTTCATGTAGATAGGCATGTGCTGTAAATATTTATCGCTCTTAACCCCAGAAATAGGAAAGTCATGGCACGGTGACCGTGAGGACGGCCGTCAGCCTCCACGAGAGACTCACCGAAAGGCATTTTGCATCTGGTAGGAGCCACGAGGACCTTGAATACGCGAACCTAATTGCGGGAGAAGCTTTTGAGCCGCTTTGGCTATTTTATTTATGCTCACTCTTACGGGAAACTGTTCGGAATGAGTTGATTTTACGGTGACCAACTCTCCATCTGCTTAACGATCCACTTAATCGCACTTACCCACTAAAACTAAAGCGATTATTTTCGGAAATAGAAGACTTTTAAACAGAATTGATTATGATCGTCTTCCACCCGTACTTGTTAGCGAGAGTACTGTTAAAACAAAAAAAAAACGTTCTTTACCTTGGTATAACTATATCTCCTAACTTAACATGAGATCAGCATGTCTCAGAAATCTGTCATAAGGGAAATAAAATCCTCTATGTACTTCAACTCCAAGAGAAAAGTTTACCTGTTTCTATCAGAGTTATACTTGTGACTTCTTTGCTATTTTTTAAATGCCTTTCAGTGTATCCGCGCCGGTCTAGTCTAGTTGATATGTGACCGGTCTTCGATTCGTCTTGTGTGATCTCCTTTGGTCGTATTTTTATTATATTTACGTGGAATAAAACACTCTTCCCGTTATTGCGACACTCACTCGTGAATGGCTCGGATGGTCGACGGCCGCGGAGCGAGCGCTTTCTTACGTCAACATTACGAATTAAAATGGACTAGTGTTATCCGGAGCCGGCGTTTAATCTCCGAAAACAGTTTTTGGAACGTCAACCGATTGCCATTCTCTGCGCGGTAGTTATGTTTCTCTGGTAAATTCGCCACTGCAGGTGGTTAAATTATCGCAAGAGACTCGGTTTTTTCGTTTTGAGGAAACACATGAGGATACGGTGGAACTGCGATGGATAGATACATTCGTGACATATTAACTCGCTCCATTATCGATATGATACTTATCTCAATTTTTAACGGCCTTTTAATTGGGGGTGTCCCGTTTTCAAGTGAGAGCAACGGCTGGTTGGTACGTACCTCAATATCGCAGATTATCAAAAGTCTAATCAAAAAGTGAATATTTCATGAAGAGGCGTTGGCGTTTAAGAATCCCATTCCAATATAACGAAACTATGGGTGCATAATTTCCGACTCGGTCATTTTTGGGGGGCTGTTTATACTACGGGGGCCGAATGCGCTTTTAAATCATGGCTCTGCTTTGTTACTTAAAGTAAACCTGTATGTGCAGGCCTTTGGTATAATTTCGATAGTATAAAGCGTACCTTGTCAAAACTCCGTCATGATTGAATTACTTTGGTATAGCAGTTAATATTTGAAAAATATATGCAACGGGTAGAGCAGGAAGATTTTAGTTATTCTGGGAAATGGAAAGGTAAAGTTTAAATTTTTTGTAACTGATAATAAAGTAAAAATGTGACAAGGAGTAAAATATTATTTAAATTGAAGGATCTCAGATTTTCTCGGCGTATCTGATGGATAAAGGTTTCTCGGGTCTTCCACCGGGTGAGCAGGTCCATGGGGCCAAACGTTTCGGAGAACGACTTGTCCTCCATCATCAGGGGGGTTCAGCTTCGGAAGCTGAACCCCTCCCCCCTTTTATCCATTAGTTAAATTGTTTTTGTTAGTAACATAACATTATTTCGGAACGATTATGCTCGAATATCGTGAATCATAATACCGTCCGTTTAATGTTCTTAATATAGACTGATATTGCTAAATATGCCGAAAATTGCTTACTTGTTACGACGACCCGTATTACGCCTTCTCTTACTCAATATAACCCCACCTGCGCATCTCGCTTAAAAGCATGGACTTCAAGTATTGCAAATTAGATTTATGCGAAAACAGCATTAGTAAATCCATGGAGTTATTGTGTCCCTCTAATAATACCTATTTAAGTAGGTACTCGATATGAAATGTGCTTATACTTGGTGGAAGTTGCCGCGGATTAGTCAGAAGAGACCTACTTTGGGATCATCTGCTACGTTTCGTTCCCATAAGTCGTCCTGGAGACATTTTCATAAAGCATGATGGGAGACGAAACGGTGCATAACTTGTGCCTAATTGGAGAGGAGAGGATTTGGTAAGGGAGTCTCAGTCTCGAGGCGTGGGATCGACTAATGGGAATATTGGCCGAAACTGCGCATGCGTAGGGGGAAGAAGAGGTGGCATTTCTCGCACCACAATAACAATGGTTTCCGCACGAGTAATAAGCAGACAGTACGAGTAATGAGCAGAAGCTCATCAGAGCTGCGAGGGAAAGCGGGCATCCTCACTCCGTGATTCTCATCGCATGAAACGGAAATATTTCGCAATTCTCTCTCTCTCTGAGGGATGAAATGCTGCGACCCTCGACACTTCTCTTTTCACTCTCATGCCGAGGAGTTGTTGGCTTTTTTCCCGCCGTATATTATTGGTTAAAGTCTTCTCGGGTCTTCCACCGAGTGGACAGCTACTTCCGCTCAGGGCTCAGAGCTCTGAAGGCGATGGCAGAGACTGACACGAGAACGAGGAACAGCGCTCGCGCTGTGTCGTTTCCTCGTTCAGCACACGGCACATGCCTGTGAACATGTGAAAGAAAGTTTTTTGAAAGATTGAAGGCAGGTATTTGTGATTATTCGCTATTTCGCTGAATGTTTTACTTTTTTTCCGATTTGCTTCGTGAACGAATACCGAGATACACTGGATACCACTCATTGTATGTTGTAGGTAAAGTCTTCATAAGCTCAATTTTGCCTGATACCATTGATTATATTATTAATAATCTATTTTTAGAAATATTTTACTTATTTATGATATTGTAATCCCATCATTATGACTTTTTCTCTGATAAAATGCCAAATTGTGAAAAATTGTCCATGAAAAAGCTCAGGATCCGAAAACTGTTGAACCGTGTGGTCCGAAGGCATTGCATCTGAGCATATTTGCGTGGATTCGATACAGTCTGTAAAACACTAATAGATGTATAACGAAATCTTATCGTCTAGAACCGAAAAGGATATTGGAAATGAAAGCAGCAAACTGTGAACTTTGAAATAATATCAATTTAGTGTTATCATATCCTTTGAAAATATTCTGCTTCTTTGAGAAACTTAACAACAAAGAAAGAAACAAAGAAAAACAAAGAAAGATTTCATCACTGATAGATTGCGGCAGCGAGCTGAGAAAACAGCCGTGTCGAATAGATCATTGAGTCTCGAAGACTGCTAGAGTTATAAACCTTAAGTAAGTCATTCGTTAACCCATTAAGTTTGATACGACCTCTGCACTCATAATTAAGTTCTATTAAATTGTCCGACAAATTATATTTTCATGACAAATCTTCGTAAAGAATTAATTTTTACATTTTTGGTGGAATGTATTTTTTTCTGTAATAATTGATTCGAATGAAGAGGGGAGGAGTCGTCAGCGTTTAAGGGATTTGGCAAAGGAAGTAGTAGTTTCGCGAAGGAATATTTCGCATTTGCTTTTCTTAAATGTATCATTCCGTATTCAAAAAACTTCGGAACTATTCGTGCAGTAACTTTTGACTATTAAAATCATGCATGTGTCCAAACCCATTATCTTGCATAAATATCCAAGGTAACATTTTCCTTTTATCCAGGTTGCGTGACTTATGGCCGTTTGACGCGATGCTTATTTCAGCTCTGAATATCGAATCGAACTCAGCATGCTGGAAACAGTGCGTGGCATATTTAGGCGGGTTTACTCGTGGTAAGTTGACCTCTATGGAAGAGGCGAGTATACCGATACCTCGCGAATCGTATAGCCAATTGCAGAGCCATTAACCGCTTCTCTCCGCTAGTCCCTATACAAATTGTTAATAAATTGTTATTGATCTTAGCTTTGTTTGAATGTATGTGTCCATCTTTTGTGCTTGTTATATTGTGCCGCTGTAAATTGGCAATTAATGCTGTATGTGGACAAATTAAATAAATAAATAAAAATGCAACCGAGGACGAGTAAACGGAACGAAGAATCGCGAAACTAAGTAATTCTGCCTCCGCTCTCCACGGCCCATGCGGACTGTCGTCTCTCTTTTGTTCCTCTCGTCATCTGTTCTCAATGAAAGAAGTCGCTCATTTAACCCTTCTCCGCCTCTTCTCCCCCTTCTCCCGCTCCTTCCATCCCAGGCGACCAGCCACGGCATCACCCTTCCCCTCCTTACCTCCCTCCTTACCTCCCTCCCTACCTCCCTCTCCCTCATCTCTCTCATCCTCCCCCACCCCACCCCCGCAAATCACTCGTCTCACCACCACGCGTACGCACATAAACACGGATGCACAACACACGTTAAGGAAAGAAAGACGACGGGGAATTAGAAAAAAATGAGACCTGTGGTGACCGCGTGTTCCCGTTACACGCCGGACGACTACTTCCTAAAACATAAGAAGAAGAGCAGCCCTCCCCCCTCTCCTTATCTCTCTATCTCCCTCTCTCTATTCCTCTCTCTTCCTCTCTCTCTGTTCAGTCTTCGTCGTCCTTATGTCAACGGCGCCGCATCGCCTCCGTCCTCTATCCCTGCCTCCCTCCCGCCCCTTTCCCCTCCCGCCCCTTTGCCCCCTTCTCCTCCAGCTGGACCACCCGACGTCGCCCCCACCAACAACCCCGATGCTGATGTGATACCCACTAACAACCCCGCGAAGAGGAGGTAGGTTTGTGAAACGATGCTACGATACGTTTACTAGTGTGTCTTGGTTTTTAGAAGAATTGGGATGGGAATCGCTATCAATCACAGCGTAGATTAAATTATAGGCTGAACCTCTTAGCTGAATTTCAGGAAAAACATTTCACTGACGACGTAAAAAAAACTTACTGTTAACTCCCTCGTACTACGGCAAATTAGGTAGCACCAATAAAATTAGAGACATAGATTGTAGAACCGATAGGTATAAAATTTCATTTTTTCCGAGTACTATTCGGGACCATAACAGCTGTGATCGTCGTCATGAATAGTGCAAATAGTGACATTAGCTAGACTGTAGATCTTTTTCTTTATATTCTCTACGTTCTTATTTATGCATGATGTAAATATTGATGTTCCTATTTATGCATGATATTTTGAATCTGTAGTAGTTGTCTTTGTATCCCTTGCATGTTGGAACGATTGACGATAGAATGTTTCTTGGGTAGTTTCTTGGCGCTGGTTTCAGTGTAGTTTCGGTGTTCCACCGTACAATTCATGCATGCCTGGTGTGGAAGCACCCCCTGCCACACACCTTTGGGTGGCTTTCAGGGTATGACATAGATGTAGATGCTCCCCTTCCCCCCCTCTTTCACCCTTCTCCCCCCCCCTGCCACAGCCCGTCACACGCAATGCCACTCACCTGCGCATAACCTGCGCAGGTTGTCGGGGTTGTTCGCAGTTGCGCTCCCGATCCGCGCACCGTGCTCCGCCTTCACGCGCCGATTTGGGTTGTGTGAGCGCAATGTCAATTCACTTCATGAACGAATCAATGAATTTGGTCTCATCTCCCTCGTCCCTGTCTCACTTTTCCAAAGATTGCAGTCCCATACGTCACTACTTCCCGAGGTACAGAATACCAGCCATTTTACATGGGAAATGGTACAAGAATGCACTCCTGATGGACGGTGTTTAAAAATAAGGAATTTCTGACTCCTCGATCTCGTCAGCAATTTAACAGTGGATTTCTGGTATGTTTTCTCGGCTATTTAAAAAAATAAATCGTATATATTCTATTCAGCAGTTTTTTTCAGAATGACATAGAACCTTCTGTGGTGAACGACATTTATACGAACGGCGTGATAAAATGAGATGTGGTTAAGAATTATATAAATATTTTCAATTAAATAATAAGGAATTCAGTCATATAGAAGTATATTATTGCACCATTAATATTACAACATATACTTTATGCTTCCGTCTCATGCTGAAATTAAACCGTTCATTTGTAATATGCTCTTCCTTATGATTGAGGAAAAATGTCACTCAAATTCCACGGTAAGCGTCTTCGCACTCGGCTCATCTTCACATGAATAACGTAACTCGTTCGATTGCAATCGGGGCTGACGACTGTCAGCGACCGAAAATCGGGGCAAGACATGCAGAGAAGGTCAAAATGGGAGCGGAGGGGCCTTAATTAATTCTTTGTCTCCATCTGAGAAACATTCCATTCTCAAAAATGCATCCCTTTTGGTGAAAACTCTTCCCATTCCCATTTGATTCATTATGGGCTTATTATTCCACCTATATATTCGAATGCTATTATTATCATTATGTGAGAATACAGTCATAGTTAATGAGAAATGAAAAAAAATTCATAGGTTATACACGGTGTTTTGAAGCAAGTGCTTAGCTCTTGTGATTTGGGAAAAGAAAAACAAGATAATGTAAGGAATGAATTCGCCGTATAAGCAAATATATAATGTGTAGCAAAGAAATTTCTGGCAGTGAGGCACTATGTCGCGAAATAAAGCAAGTATGATTTACTGAACGTTATCTCGATCGGAGTGCTACATCAAAAAATATTGAACATATCTCTTCCTCTCAACAATACTTAAGTATAGTATCATTCAGCCTGACAATAATAGAGTTTATGCATAAGTGGAGAATGTTGACACTTTGATCACGTTTGTGCAGATTTGTATAGAACAGGGTAATTTTGTCGTTCAATAGGTTAGCTCTCCAATCGAAGTATTCTTTTTGTGTTTGTAGGAACCAACAGTTCTCTCACTGGCAGCAAAGTAATAGTTTAGCTCTAATTTATGAAATTTCACCTTTTGACAATAATAGCAGGTTCTTGCTAATGAGTCAATGATTGTAGTTTCGTCAACTTCGAAGGATACTTTGAAGTGCAATTTGGTGCTACCGTTCCCCGTGCCACAAACTCTTGAGGGGCTTGCGGGATATTATGTAGATGTAAAACTAGAATGATGTGAGGAAAACTGGATGTGATCCGAAGTGCTTAGTGTCAGGTGCGATAAAGAATGGCTTCCATTGATGTCTCTGTTTCGGAAATCGGTGTATTTAGAATTACATTATTTTGGCAATTGAAAGAAAATTTTGCAGGCGAACTTAAATGGCTGACTTTAAAATACAACAGGAATACTTTTTTGAGGAAAAAAATGAGTGATTAAGGGAAAGCAAATTACTAGGTCCAATCCATTCGTGCGATTTTTATTTCGGCCAATCTCCCTCCTCCTAGTTATGTTTGCTCAAAGAAGCGAAGAAGTGTGCGCGGACTTCTTTTCAGACGCAACACCACTTCAGCGATTACTCGCCAGAAGAAACCTCGCGATATTAAACGGAGAGAAGAGTTATTTAGTTTGTTACGTGAATAATTATTCGTGTAATGAGTGTACGTAATTTTAAGTACTCATGGGCATTTTATCGTCACTAGAGCGCGGCCGGATGGAGAAACATGGGTAATACGTAATTAATGCTTTGCTAAGGAGGCGCACTTTGCTGCTTTTGACGAGATTTTTCCCAAGTCACGATAACGACCGTATTCGAATTATGTTGCCTAAGTTCAGAAGCTGTAAGAACCATGTATCAGTGGCGCCAAAGTCTCCTTTTCTTTGACTGGAATTCTTCTTTAATTAACTGAAATGCATGCATGAGTCTTTAACGTAACTAACTTTTTTCGCACCGTACAGTTGAATAGCAATCAGAGCCGAATATTTTTTTCATAACTCCGTAAAAATTACTGCCATGAGGATTTCAGTTGTTTTAAAAATTTGCAATAGCAGAGAACTTTCACACTGTTAAATTCTGATAAAATCTTGCCGTTAGAAATTCCTCATTTATTTAATCAGCCTCCCGGGATTGTATACCCATAATATCTCTCATGTAAAATGGCCTGTGTTTTTTGTCAATATTTCAGAAAATATAATGTTTAGTGACTGATACTTTGGTGTAGGTACTTTGAAATATGAGATATTTTTCCCTCGTCGTCATTGGTCGCTATAATACTAAGATTGGTTGTCTACAGCCCTCCATCCTTCGATATCTGTTTCTAGTTCCCTTACTTCATGATAGCTCTCTTTATAAACTCTCTTCTAGATTTTTTTAAGGTATTTACTATTTTATTTGTTCTGTGTATGTAGAAAAACAGCACGCTTCGTTAAAAATGCTAGGAACGAAAATATAGTGTTACACAACTGTTAGAGGGATTAAGGTGGGAGCCCCTAGAGACTCGGAGGCTGCACGCTAGACTTAGGCTGCTTGAGATATTCAGAACTGGTGTGTTTCAGAGCGACACACAGAATATTATCATGACTCCCCACTACGTTTCTAGGTCTGACAGATGCGATAAAATATGAGAGATACTCTGCCGAACAAATAGGTACAAAAACTCGTTCTTTCCCATAGCAATAAGCGACCACAATAAAAACTGAGCTCCTCTAAATACACTCCCATATTATATACATGTCACCAATTCACCTCCAAAACTTTTACATCTTTATACGGCTGGTGACACCTACCACCCTCTGCCACACGCCCATGCGGTGGCTCGCGGGGTAGTATGTACATGTAGATGTAGATTCTGTGGTCCTCCTGTGTGGACTTTTACCTCTGTTTTTTTCAATTCCTTCTTCACAAATCGATTATACCTCAGGGTGATTCCAATCTACCTGGTTCTTCTTTCCTGTAGCGTGTTCCGTTTAGTCATTTCCTCTTCTGCTCTTTTGAAGACTACGTCATTTGGTATTTTTCCCGTCCATTTGATCATCTTCATCCTCCTACAACACCAGGTTTTGAAGGTCTGGTCTTCTTTTCCAATGATCCGTGCTTGCGATCCGTAGAATGTGACGCTCCACGTGAATGTTTTTACGTAATATTTTTCTTTTTAGACACGTCTTCTTTGACGCACAGCAGTTGCCATTTTGCCATGAGCGCTGCCTTAGTTCGGGCTATTCTTTGCTACTTTTTTCCGTCCCACGTGATGGTACTTTCGAGATATTTGAGGGAATTCACTTGCTCTAATTTGTCTCCTCTCAGGGTGACTTCTACATTAAAGCCCCTTCCACTTTCACAGTACTTCAGAGACTTTTTTTCTTTACGAGAGAACAAATTCATTGAATTTTTTGTGAAAGGATATCCCGCATCTCAAAGTCTCTTAAGTGAAACTTTCCCTGTTCACCAAACCCTGTCTCGTCTCCGGATTCCATTTCTTGGAATTAGAAAGAGGTGTCACGCCATTATGACTTGGCTGGATCGGGATTCAAAAACTAGAAGTTGCAATTTCGTCAAAAGTTAACGGCTGTTTCCGCTATGGAAGCAGTTTCGCCAAATTTCCCATTCATTTCAAAAGCTGACACGCGCATATGTTTTGGGGAGACTCAGCCCTTTAGTTCTTGGCGCGCAGATGGAGTTCATGGTCTAACCTCCTCTTCCCCCTTCAATGGCGAATGAGCGGGGTTCGCCTTGGCGTGAAACGCAAACGTGATTCTTCTAAGTCGGAGGCCGGAGGGGGCATTTGAAATGCGATTTGGACACCCTCTGGTGGGCCTCTCCTTGAACCTCGTCTGCCGCAATCCGTGGCGCTTGTTCTGTGGAGTTTGCTTGAAATGACTGGAGTTCCACGTGTGACGTCAAGCAGAGGACTACCGGTCCCATCGTCAATTTTTTTCGCTCGGTCGCATAGGGCTTCTCATAGTGTGGGTATTCTTGTGGCGGTTTTAAGCGAAATTTTCCCCAAATCGTAATGGAGACCATGTTACAATTACACGTTTGAATTTCAGCTGGTGTTGGAAGCATGAATTTAATATTGCACCATTAATGGAGCAATATCTTCCTCCTATTTGGCTGAAATTCTTAGTGATTACATGAACATATCTGGATGAGTTTTCAACTTGACTCATTTTTTTCAAGGAGTACGTTTAAAACTCCTTCAAAACAGAAGATATTCTTGTGATTCTGAAAAAATATCTTCAGAAAGTACATGACTTATATTTTAAAATATTTGAGAAAACATAAGACTACTCACTGTTACATTCCTGACGAGATGTAGTCGACATAAATTCCTCATTTTTCTTAATGTCTCTCTGAAGGGATGTAAAAAGTCTGAAATATATTGGAAAAATCTCATTCAGTGGTGCGCTAAGGGAATTACATTTTGGCATCCTAGGAACGCTGAGATATTTATCTTTATATTGAGACCAAATTCATTGCATTTCTAGGTATAGTGATATCTCGCTGATGATACCTCAAGGCGCCTATTCATTTACCTTTGATCATCTTGCGATATCACGAGATCAAACGTCGTCACGTATGAAGACGAATCACATGTGACCAAGAAATTTCACCGTTCTCTGTAAATTGCATTACTTTTCACTAAAGTGAATGAGTTCCATCTTTATTGACGCTTTAATGGGCAGAAAACCTACAATTTGTTGTCGACGTATATGTTCATGAATCTCGAGAAATAATTGTCGGAAGTAAATTTGTCTACGTGTAATATTCTCACGGGCTTCACACCGGATGAAATATTTGGCTGCTGTCAACGTTTTGACGGATTAGTCTTCCGTCAATATCAGGGCAATGATGCTCGGGCCGTATGTGTTCTCCCTCTTACCATGGTCTGGGCCATGGTCTGTTACTCCTGGATGGCGATCGTTTTTGGTTTCTCTGCTGGTAATTAAAAAAACAGCTGTTTCCTTTTTCAAAATTACTGTTCCCACTCTTGAATAATTGTGTACTCCCTCAGAGTCACGATTTTCGTTGCATTTACCTAAGATGGAGTTAAATGGCTTCTTTAATTAGCCTTTCCCAATAACCGTTGGCCGGAAATGGACCAAATATTTTACAGGTTTCTCTACTTAGAATGAATATTACTTATCATAATTACAAAATATCACTTGACACAGTAATATAAAAAAGTATCCGCATCGTTGAGTCGGAGCGAATGGCTGTCTGTCGTGTTTTCCGACAAAATTTGGTTGACGACGATCACCATTTTTATCCACATAAAGGACAAGAATGTAATTTTTTTATTCTGAATTCCTATAAAGAGTCGCGTCAACTTACGTGATATGAACAAAAAATGTTGCCCCTCCTCCTTATTTATCTCGAAAATTGAACTCGAAATGTATTGGCGTTAAATTCGACGCCGGGAGAAACACTATGGATAATGAGTATGAAACACGCGTGATATGAAACCGGAAACCTATTTGAAAGAAAACTCCCTGGATATTGATTTAAAATAGCAAATGCGCATGTTAGAGCCTCATATTTTGCTAATAACTGCTATGATTTAAGTAAAAAGGTGGTAATTTAATGGAAATTAGTCGTTATCTTAGCCTTGAAACAGTGCTCATTGAAGAGATATCATTGGAAGAATCTGCACGACTTGTGACTTAATTTTTAACATTCAATGAGTGGTAACGCATTGCGTCAGCGAAATCAGGATTAATAATCACTGAAACAAATAGTTGGAATTCAGATTGTTTTCAACTCGCCCTTGAGTCGTGGTGGAGACCTCCATAAACTCAACACTAAGAGACACCCGATTCCTCTTAAACGCGCTCTCGCTCGTATTTCGTTCATCTTCTGTAGAGTCTCGACATTTATGAGAGATTCTTTCTCGACTTCTACCCAGAGCACTTTCCCTCCTCTCCCTCCCCTCCATCTCCCCCTCCTTCCCTTTCCATTCCATCCGATTCGCCTCCCTCCCGGCCCACGTCTGCTCTCCTCCTCCTCTCCCCAACCCCCAATGGACCCGTCCGTTCGTTAACCCGGACCCCCGCCCACTGCCCGCATTTTAACGAGCGCTCATTTTTTTTACCCCTACTCAATGCCCTTAAAAATGTGTGTACTCGCCGCGAAACCATTCTGAAATAACCTCTCTTCTCTTTTATCGCTACTTTCTTCTGCCTTCCAGGCCTTCCTTCTACTGCATCTTTTATTTATTCTTCTTATATTTGAATAAATATCGTAGATCTTCCTCGGTATTCCACGTAATCGTTTTGCTTTAAATCCTATGCCTATGATTGGTTGACGGCAGTCCTCCATTCTCCCTCTAAGATCAGTTCCCTTACTTCCTGGTAGTTCTTCTAGTGTATATATTTTCTCTTCATTTGGTCTATATATTTATCCCTTGGCCTTCCTCTTGAGACATTTCCCTCCATTTTTCCTCAAATTACGTTCTCTACACATCATTTTTTTCTTAGTATGTGTCCCATCCTATTCTGTTCATTGTTCAATGTAGTCTTCCCCTTTTCTACTCTTCTGTTAACTTCTTCACTTCTATGCACTTTACAGTTTGAAGTTTCATTTCGTGGAAGTTTATCGTACCCTTACTTAAAGAATATAGCTCGTAATTTTCCACTAATGTTATTTAAGCCGTACTACGCGCTTCACCAGACATACGGCATCGTCTGGTATCTGAGTAATAGTTCAGAGTTGTACCACTCAAATGAAATCTGCGGAGAAGTACAAGTTGTATTCTTCGAGTAGGTATTGTTTACTTTATATTTGATCCGTCCATTTTATCTTGAGCCTCCTCCTCTACAACCATGTTCCAAATCCTTCTCGTCTTTTTCGGTCTGCTTTTACAATAGTCCATGCCTCCGATCCGTTGAATGCCACGCTCCACCCGAATGTTTTCACGTACTATTTCCTCCTCCGTAATCCTATATTATTTGAACGCAGGGGTTGCTTTTTCACCGTGGACGCTTCCTTAGCTAGAGAGCCATTCTTCGCCTGACGTCCGTCGCACTTCTTCCATCCCACGTGATGCACCTTCCAAGATGATACGTGAAGCCGGTCATCGCCATATTTTCCGTATTCAGTCTCTTCTTGTTTTCATCGCGAAGTCGCCGGCTTGCGGATTTAAGGAATCCGACCATTTTTGTCGAAGACTTGGAAAATGACCATCACTGTCAGGAAACTAATTGTCTCGGAACGCTTTCGTAATTAGGTAAAAGCAAAGTTTTTATGAGAGAGTCTTAATTCATTTGTGTTTTCAGATGTTCGTAACTTGAAATAGTTGACTTAACTCCTCAAATCGAGGGAGGTGATGTCACCAAAGTAATTGCTACCTCCTGCCAGAACCTCGTAAATATTTTGGCCGCGCAGGTTGAAGCATAATGCAAAGTAACATTCAGTCTTTAGTTACATATACAACTTTTCCGTATAGTTATCTGGGTAATTAGGCCGATACGCGTGTGCTTTTTATGCGGCCTCTTGAGGTATGAGTATTATTGGTTGCCTGCTAAGACTTGCCTACCTCCACCTTAGCAGTCAGCTGCAGCTAGACCTTCGCTCAAGTATGTACATTCCATCACTCCCATGTAAATCGGAATATATGCCTCATGGTTTTAAACACAGCCCTACCGATAGCGATCATGAATATATATTAGTATGACAACAATTTTCAAGTTGTTGTGTACTTTTTGTGATCCAAATAGGTGCTAATTAGCTCAGTGTGAATCCATCATATCGTGAAACTGGTTTGTCAGGGTGGTTTGAGCGAGATATTGTATCACCTAGGAGTCAATGAATCTGTCTCATTTAAAGAAGCATTTCTACCCTTTTCAAAGATACCAGAATATCTGTCAATTTCCGCATGATTTTTCGAGATATTTTCCGATCCAAATACAAACCATTTTACTTGGGATATGGTCCAAGCATATGCATTCCAGAGCGACTTTGTTTAAAAATTGAGGAATTCCTGACGCATAGATGTAATATGAATTACAACAGTTGTTGGTTATATGTTTTCTCAACTGTTTAAATAAAATATCTCTCGCTTTCCGCAGAAATTTTTCTGCCTAAGACTCGCCCAAAAATACACTAATTTGAAGGCTTTTCCCCTTTGTACGATATGGAAAGAAGAGTCAAAATAACGACTTCTAAATGCATACACATTTAATTACTGGGAATTCCATACCTAATAACAACAATTTTACCTAATTGTTTATAAAAATATTTACTTCGTGTTCCATACCGCCGCTGAAATAGTAAAATTAATTTCAAATATGAGCGCCATTGCGATGAGGGATAAATCTCGCGCCATCTACCTTGAGACTCAGTTCAGTGTAACATAACTACTCGTGGGACTGCTATAGCCGAGAGAATTCATCTATCAAAACAGTTATTACGTACGGAATAATCTACTGATCTAAATTTTGTTGGAGTTTTAATTGTCATTATTTCTCCTGTTCATTTCAGGTAAGTCCTTGTTGACGACCCGTGAATGAAGTCCCGTGAGTTCATGAAATGCATATTTTTAATGTAAGAAGATCTGGATTTTTTCCCTTGATATATTACAGAGATTTTCATGTCTTTTAATTACAAGCCGTACATTTTCAAATGGGAACTAATTTTGAATTAATATCTACTGCACTGTATTAACGAGTTAAGTTTCCATAAATTTTTGACATGCCTGAAAAATGCTATTTCAAATGTAAATTTCTGGGAAAAAATTTCATTGGCATCTATCACTTCGAAATCCTACAAAAGGCGTGTGGCAGTTGGTGTTCTTGAGACAATGATTATGTGACAATAGTGTTCAATATTTTTAAATGGGATCGTGTCTATATTCTAAGTTTCTTAGTTCTTATTTCTCCCAAAGCGAGATGATGAGGAGCGTTTGAATACTAATAGTGATGTATAAGTGAACCCAGAATTTCCTATCATTATAGTTGTCGATGTGACACCTAGATGATTTTTTTAAACATTTACATCGATTCCATTGGAGATATTCTCTACGCCTTCAGGGAATGAGAATTACTATTAGGCTTCCGTTACTTAATGTTATGCATTTCATATCTTTCGTCAAACTCACTTTATTTTCTGACACCAGCTGATGCCTGGTGCCTTCAAACTGAGATGCACGTATCCTTCCGTAGGGGAAGTGCAGGATATATGTGAAAACCCCGTGATTGTTTCAGGAGTGCTTTCAAAGACAAAAGTCTTTCATGATACCTCTTGCGGTGTTCCGCGATATGATTATAAGTATCGTTTGTAGCATGGTTTATTAAAAAATTCTTTATGGTGGCTCTTTGCAATCTCTATCGATATCGATGTCGATCGAATATCGATTATCACAATAGGGAAGTCAATGTGGCCATATCGTATCCACACACTTGCCGCATCATCGTACTCCCCGTCGCTGGCGGGCGGAACCGGACTCGACCGCGCGCTCGAAAAAACGATGTAATATTCGGTGTCCAAAATATGCGCAAGGTTTTTCTTTAGATTCACAATCCAGAAGCTTTGAAAAATGACGTGGTATTGGTTACTTAGCGTAACCAGGCGTCACCAACTACTTTTTCTCAACTAATATGTAAAAATTTGACTGAAAATAGGCTCCGCCATTTTGTTGTGTGTCTATGGTTAATAATAAAATTAAATCTTAATAAAACCATTAAATGAAAGAGAAGGAATTGTGTTATAAAATTGTTTAGAAACTTTTTCCATAAATTAATCCATTAAAGTACAGTAAGTGATTAATTTGGTAATTCACAGAGAAAATCGAAGGTGGTCGTTTTTTGCGAAATTTGTTCAAATTTGACCCCAAATATACTGTTGATGTGCGAGTAAAAGAAAAAAATGAATACGGAACGTCATGAACAAACTATTTGAGAATATTACTGCAAAGTTTCAACTTCCGGACTCAAAAAAAAATGTTTTAGAGGTTTTGGCCAGCTTCTTTCGATTTCAGCCCAATATTCATCGATTTCCTCGGGTGTGTTACGTCCAGTGAATGTTCAGTAAACACTGTAATGGCGGCCGTGTGGTGGCAATTGTTGCGAAGACCCATATCGATAGAGCTACAATCGGATAGATAGATTTAAGACCGAATGACCTCGGAAAAATGGTATGAGAAGAAGACCTTCTTGGAACAAGGTGGGAGAAATACCTACAAAATTCAGATTTGAATTCGAGTCATCAACCCTTGGAGTTCACTTGCTTGACGAGTGCGACAATGGAGCAGAGTGACGTCGGGGGACAGCATGGGCACGCCGTCCCCCATTCATCGCTCGTCTTACATTCTCGCTCATTCATTGTCGGTCATTGCGGCCGCGGTCAACCTCTTTCCCATTTGCCTCATATCTCCTCTCCCCGACCCCTCACCCTCTCTTTCCCTCACTCCATCCAGTGTCCTCCATAATCGGGTCGTCCCTTACATATCCAGCGCGCGTAACTTTTGCGGAAGCGGGATAACTCGTGCATGACACGAAAATTGTTTTGTCGTCAGAAAAAAATTGCCGCGGAATGACGGGAGGAGCAGAATATGGAGAAAAAAATATCGGGATGGCATTCGCGTCTTCGTTGTCTTTTTTGCTCTCAAAACACTCCGTGAATTTCCCGGAAGCGGTTTCCTTTCGTTTGGGGGAGTTGAGTGTAGAGGGGGGAAAGGGGGATGGCAGTTGCGGTGGCTGATGGGAGGAATAATATCGAGACGCGTGGTGGAGGAGCAGATCTTGTACGCGGAGGCGTGGATGCGAGTCTCTTCCTTGTTGCGTCGCTACTTGAGAGTGTAGCCGACGCGTGACGGATGATCCATTCTCCTCGTAGGAATGAGGCCGGGGGTCGATTCCCGGTGGAGAGGGAGGGAGGGAATTACGAATGGAGAGATAGGCCGGCCATCTTTCGGAGCGCCCTCGGGACTAGAGTCGCGTGGACGTACTCCGGATGACCCATTGCACAACAGTTAGCGTCGTGTATGCTAAGGGAAATGTATGCATATACAACACGGACGCCGAAAACGCTTCCGCAGACGTCCACCTGCTTTCATTCTAAGTATCTACTTAGCTTCTCATCACCAATCTGTTTGCGCAACCCTCTAGTAACGAGGATTTATGATACTCAAAAGATATCGTACTGTCTACCAGTTTATTTCAAACTCTTACAACACGTGTTTCAACTGTCTAGCAGTCATCATCAGGTAAGACTTGATGACTGATGAATGAATGATGAATGATGACTGCTAGACAGTTGAGACACGTGTTGTAAGAGTTTGAAATGAATTGGTAGACATTGCGATATCTTTTGAGTATCTTTTGTAAAATGCTGTTCTACAATATCTCGCCGGAGAAAGTGGAACGAGGATTTATGTTTAGTACTAGTGTTGTAGCTTCCGTAATGCTATAATTCCAATCCGCGTCAAAATGTGCCCGAATTGGGTCAAATCGGCTGGCCAGGGAGCCGAGTGTGTGCTGCGGTGGCGCTCGGCTGCCTATAAATGAGAGAGGAGCCGCGTCTCTCCCCTCATCTGCGAGAATGGTGTGGTGGTGGTGCGTGGTGGTGGTGGTTGTTTTCTTTGGCGAGCGACGCGACGTGTGAATGGGGGTGGAGCCCGAGGATCGTGTGTGGATGGATGGATGGAAGAGGGAGGGTGGATTCCCTTGGGGATGGGCAAAGGGTTGCGCGCTCTTTCTCTCGCCCGTCGTCACGGCGACGGCGAGATGAAAAGCGTCCACGTGCCATCGACGGGGCGGGGTGGCGGCGGGTCGGTGAAGGGGTCGGGTTGATGGGGGTTCATTTTGAGAGTGGGATATGAAGGTGGATGACCTCGGCGGAATGAGAAGATGGACCAAACGGGGTAGAGGTTACCACGCGACTGCTAGTCTTTAGTACTAGTGTTGTAGCTTCCGTAATGCTATAATTCCAATCCGCGTCAAAATGTGCCCGAATTGGGTCAAATCGGCTGGCCAGGGAGCCGAGTGTGTGCTGCGGTGGCGCGTTGCGAGGGGTGGCGCGTTGCGCGTGGCGAGTTGCTCCACATGAAAATAAACAAATGGCACATAAAATCGTCTGGTATTCGTCGTTCATCTAGTGAGTTCGTGCTCCGAACGCAGGCTCCTAATATAAGTATTGCACTAAATATACAGGTTAATGAATTAATAGGCATTCATAATCAGTAGTGGATTATTTTAATGATTTTTTCCTAACTCGAGAAATTCATGGAGAGATCATTTCTGCCAGGGTTTAAAATTTTGGCTTCAATTACTGAAGATTTGTTTTTTAAAATCCTAATCATCATTGAATTATTTGAAAAGTTGTTATTTTGTTGCTAGAATTCATTTTTTTGCCGATTTGGAACCTTAAAATGATTTTGAACGGCATACGCAGTTCTCTTCCTCTTCTTCGTGTTTTAATTGAAATGGTTGTTTCTGTTTGTCCATAGACGAATTTTTTGAAACTCTCATTGAAAAATACCAGTGAAAGTGTTTTCAAAATTGTAGAAATAAATAAAAAGCGAGCGCCGCAAGACCACGCCGCCGTGGAATCATCACGCGCGACAACCGTTGTCCCTGAGTATGTAATAGCATCCTCGACATCTTTTCTCTCCAATGTTCCTATTCTTTAAAATGCAAAGGTTTTCCAAAAATTCAAATGTGGGATTGTAAATGGTAAAAACCACAACTGCCAGAACAATATGCAACCTCCGATCCCACCATTACCTTTCGGGAGAGGCGCATTCAAAGAGCGCATTCATCGAGGTTATGCCTGGGAAACTGGTTGCTTACATAATTTTCTCCATACTGTCAGCCACCCTTGCTTTCCTCTGTCGAATTCAACAATTGCTCCATACATGACCACTTGCTGTCGATACTCGTAATATTCATGTTCAGTATCTCTTACATCGCATTCACTCACATCTCTCTCGGCCATTTATAATCATCATTCAAGTAATCCTCTGATCTTGTTAAGTTCAAATGACGGGGATAATAATTCTCTGGGCATTAACAGGCGTATCCTTTTACATGATGCCTTTCGTTATCTCAGCATACACAGTATGGTTGTATGGAGGTTAAATATTTGTATGTCAGGATAGACATAAGAGTAGACTAAACGTCATGGGTATGAGTTATGTGAGGAGTGTTTGCGGCAGAAGTAGGATGGATATGGTCAGGAATGAGTGGGTAATAAATGAATGATGTTGATGGTTAGATGCTCCAGCAATGGACATATATGAAAGGAGAGTGCTTCGTTGGTTTGGCCATGTTGAGAGAATGGATGAGAATCGAATAACGAAACAGTTATATGATGTTGAAATGAATGGTGCGAGAGGTAGAGGTAGGCCGAGAAAGTTGTGGTTGAATGTGGTTGAAGAAATTCTTGGGAGGAAGAATATTAGGAGTCTTAAAAACAGGAGAGCGTGTATGAAGCAGTGTATGGGAGTAAATGAAGAAAATGAGGTTTGCAAGGATAGGTCTGTATGGAGGAAATTATTGAAGCAGAGTAGGTGTACAAATATGTACTTATGAGTGAAACTTGGTGACTTTGCCTACCCCGGAAGGGAACGGCGTGATTGGTATGTATGTATGTATTAACAGGCGTATTCTTTTACATGATGTCTTTCGTTATCTCAGCATATACATCCTGCCTTTTTTCATTCTGCCCATTAAGCCTATTCAGTTTCCTCTCCGCTTGTCTCCGGCGTTGTTGTCATGGCAGGGCATATAATTTTCGAAATTCTGTCAAATAGACATGGGCACTTCATAAAAATGTTCCGCTATAATACCAACGGGTATTTTCACCCTCTCCGCTCCGGTAGTACTGATACAAAATTATCAGTATACCAGCATTAGTTACTTTGTATTCATAAATTGGTAGCATGTGAACGTAAATATGAACTAATTAGGCCGGTATGTCTGTATCCTGGCGAAATTACATCCAGGACCGTAAGTAATAATCAACAAATTCTGAAGCCGGCATTTGAATATTGTTTCATAAGGTTTATTATTTTGGAATTTTATGAAACCTTTTCCGATACATAAATACCAGTTGCTTCAAATGCAAATTCTCGACGTAATATTCGAGTTATATAATACTTAATTCACACAAATCAGTAAAGAGTCAGGGTAATTTTTTTATTTACATCCACAGTAGACACCCGTTATTTTCAAAATATTCCAGTATTACGCATTACCAACATTCGACTCTTTTTCCCTTTGCGGATAAACGGTCGTACATCAGATGGGAGTGCTATTCGAGCATTGGTGCCAAGGTCCCTTGATCGGTCTAGTCGAAACTGGTACCATCGGATCCACCGTTTCCTAATAGTACGCGGTAGAACCGAAATAGGAAGAAAAGTATTTCCCGATGGGACCGAATAGGTTCGGATATTTGTTGCATGTCCCATCTGACGATGAGTCCTTTGGGTCAGTCTCGAGTGATGAGGGATTCAACCTCGGTTTATTTTGCCCTTGGGCTGCACTCTGTGCTCTATTGTCCCAAGGGCACCCTTGTTTCCCAAGACAGCCATTCGCGCATTCTTCTCCCTCTCGCGATGAGTGAATACACCCACAAACACAAGAGGCATCTCCTTGCAGTTACGCACGGCGGGCCATTTGACCGCCTCACCACAAGCGGACTCATAAAAACAATCCCGTCAATCAGAGGCCCGCGGCGAATGTCCCGAGTCCATTGTTATCTCCTTTCATTGTTTGAATGCTTTGACGCCTTATACGCGGCCCTGTTGACGCCCGATGAAAGAGCGGAAAAGCATTCGTCATACGGCTATTTTATTGCAAGGGAGATTGATCTCGACGCTCAAGAAGCATTGGACAGATAGTAATAGTTGTGATAATTGAATAGAGTTTTGGGCTACATTCATAACAATTGATACATAATCGTTCTTTAGCATTGATTGTGACAATTTTTATTGAGTAAAAATGGGCATCGTCTTCAAATCTCAGAGAAACTAATGCACATATTTTTCCTAATGACTCCTTTTGTATCATGAAATATTTTATCATTCCGCCATTAAAAGCACTCACACTTTTCTTATTCATTACGTAAACTCGGCAAAGACATCAATTTAAAAAAAACTTCACGTTTTAAAATTGCTTCTTTTTGTCTGCGGCAGGATCCAATACTCGCAGCGAATATCCGCCTCTATCGATCCAATAAGAATGCGCGTACTTGAATAATGATCGTCTTTCGCATTAAAAAAATCTAAACACGGTAAGTTTGACAGATTTTGAAGAACACACATTTGATGGCTGATTGCAATAAACCACAGTGTCATTCGTTTGCCATGTGTTGACTTCCGGCGACAGCGATGCTTAAAAAGCCGCTCACTCTTCTCGAACGCTCACGACTTCACGCATAGCTGCGCATCTCAAATCTTAACGAGTGGGTCATCTCTCGTGGACTCAAGTAGAACACAAGCCGGTTCCCATGGGAGCGCGATGGCGAAATACGAGGAACATCACAACTGGGGGCAGCGCTACTTTATGAAATAAATACATACATATATATATATACTTACATTGTTCACTAAATAACTGAACGTGAGGGCGTTTGTATCACTCGGAAATGTCGAAAGCCATCCGTTGATTTAAAGACTCTGATTTCGGATGCATCGCAGTAAATGCCACTTCACGATATTTTACATCGATAACACATTAAACATCAGCGTGCATTTACTTATTTAAATTCCTTCTCCTTGTTTATTTTTTATTAATTTCAATTGAAAATTATCCATATTCCCAGCAAAATATCCTTCGTAAAATCCAATGGAATTAGTAGGTGCAGGTGACTTAAGGATGTGTTAAGAGTCACTTGGTTTACATTTTAAACATAAGGTAGAAGATATCCTTTGCTTTATATATCCTCTAATGATGCCTTTCAACTGTATGTATATACTATCCCCATAGCATGCGATTGAAAGAACAAGGAGCCCGGCTTTTTTCAGGAAACAACAGTTTGATGGCGTCGTGTCCTCTCTATCCCACCTCAATTCCCATAACGAATCAAGTGGAAATGTTAAGCAGCTTCTATCGTAACGAAAGCATTTCGGAGTCCAACACGCTTCTAGCAATGAGATGGAGACAGTGCATGTCTCTGGATGATAGTTTATCAAAGCAGCTGTAATATGGTGGAATTTTGTGGGTGAAGAGTGTCTTGTATGGAGAATAAAACATTCCAAAACAAAATGTCCCTAAATACGATTAGGAATAGTAAATACAAGTGGATCGGCCACGCATTAAGGGGGATAATAACTGAAGCTCTTGAAGGATTCGGAGAAGCAGGGAAGATGAGGAGAAGGCGCTGAAACTGACAGATGAAGTTCAGTAATGGGGGTTAAAAGTAGACAAAGGAACAGGGACGAACGGATGAAGTGAACGACGGTAGATGAGACTTGCTACTCTGAGGTAGAACACCTTTTGGTGACGATGACGATATGAGATGGCAAACGACTCGGCTCTTAATATTTGTGGACTTGGAATAATGAATGAGTGACTGCATTCGAGCGAATTCGAGGAACTTCGGGTCTTTATGTGTTCGACGAACGTATGGGTCGCACAAAATATAATTAATGGGAACATTTGTCCGAAAAGGAGATTCAAATCTTATAGTATCAGTTTCTACTCCAGGAAATTTTAAATTTTTCCCTGCTAAAACAATATTGTCCAAGGATCAATATTACGAAACTTAAAAATCTTGTTCATTATAAAATATATGAGGAAATTATAGGTATCTTTCTGTACATCGAATCAAATTCCGTCATGCTTGGGGAGGAAGGCGGGAAGGGGTTTACTCCAGTGAATTAATTGAAGTGGAGCAATTTCATTTCTCCGTTTTAATTTCTTTGCAATTTGCTACTATTTGAACGCGTAGCTTAATGGAACTTGAAATATATTTAGAACTAATTATATTACACACGATCAGATTTTCTCCTTAACACGAAATAATACCTTTAGTGTCATTGTAATGGTTGCTATGAAATACCAAGGTATCTTGTCGAGTAAAAATGACGTGTTTTAATATGATATTTGCCTTAAGTTCAAATTCTGCAACTTAAATTCAAGTCATGGTAATGCTTTAATTAAGACGACATTTGTAAAATATAACTCGTTTTTTATTTACAGTGCTACATGCGTGGTGACTTCCACCGTACAAACAGACGTATTTTTGTAGAAACATCGTCCAAAAATTTTTTTTTCGACTTATGAGAGCAGTTAACGAAATGTGCCCTCAACGAACCACGATTACTGCCGAAGCCGCCTTAAGCTATCGCTACTTAAGAGGAGATCAGGAGACTCATCAAATGGCATTTCCATCGCGCGGGACATCATATCATCGACCTCGGTCGGAAAGAGTTATGAAAAGATGGAAAAGGAGCTGATACTCAGGCAGTTAAACTTCGTCCTCGTTGGCTGAGGTGGAAAGTTGGCGTGTTTCTTTTGTTATCTGCTCATCATCCTTTTTGGAAGGCGAAATCTCTTCCCATCCTCTTCCCATCTATCAATTCTCCGCCTCTTCTTCTTAATTCAGCCCCCGGTTCCGCTCATCTCTCGGCCGCATCTCCTGCCCTCTCCCTCTTCCATCAATCCCCACCCTACACCCCTCTCATCCCCCTTCGTTCGCTTGTTCCTTGAGACATGCTTCTCGTCCTCTCTGGCGACAACCTCCATCCCGTCGTCCCCTCTTCCCATTGTTCCACTCCCGCAACAGAGCCCCTTCCCCCACTGATACGGCTCTGCTGCGGGGAGGAGGAGATCTGCGAAATACGCTTTCAGCCACGTCAAGGGTGAGTGGCAGGATGGGAGTTATGACCAACAAACATTTTAATGAAACCTAATAAAGTTACCAAAACTACGACTATATTTATGCTTATTCTTTCCAGAAAGTGATTTAAAGGAATATGATCTTCGCGACAGGCATGATACCAATGCTACAGAGAATATTTCTACTACCATATTTTGAAAATGCAGGAACGATCAGATATAACAGAGTCATTAGGAATCATGATAAACATGATGCTTGGAATTCGTTGCAGATTACGAAACTCCTGCTTAGTCATGACTTTGGTCGAAGTTTTACGTTTATTGAATTTCAAAATGGCGGATCCAACTTTATTTAGTTTTCGCGATTTCTATTTCACCGCAGTAGTAGTCATGGTGACCTCTGGCGGAAAGTAAGGAATCACTATAGAAACAACTGAAGCAACCTTCGCGCCTGCTGCAGTACTGAGCACTACTCGCATTTCATTTAGTCTCGAATGTCACTTTAATGAATTCACCCTCCCATGAAGGGACTCGCGGGCTGTATTAGTCCAAGGGAACTCCATTTGCCACTTCAGTGTTTTTGCGCGGCCGTCTTGCCGCTTTGAGCCTCCATTTTCTGAAATCGTATATCAACTGCGATATTAACGAACTTCCGTTCGCCTGCACTTCAACGGTGCCCCCCCCCCCTCCACGGACTTTTACTCCTATTTCAGTTATACATTTCAGTTGGAGTAAATATATTTTCCGATATACATATATAGTTCAGTTTTTTCGCGGCGACATGATTGTGCGAATCTCTTGGGATTGAGACTTGGTTAGTATAGGGAGGTGGTTGTGAAGGAGATGTTGCTGGTGACTGAAGACGAGGACGCCGTTGAGAACCATCCATTATATATCGAAAAATGTATTAGATCATAGATTGGTCATCGGAAGGAAGAATCGAATATTGCTAAATGTTTGCGAAGCAAGATCCACTGATGACTTTTTTTCCGACCGCTAAACATCGCTGTATTTGCATGAAATTTTGAGCAAACTATACGCAGATTTTGCAAACGGTTAAATTAAAGAATTTTCCTTTCACGCCGGAAAGTTAATGGTAGAACGGAAAGTAAATGATGAAATTCCACGGAGGAAAAAATCATTCGCCTTGATCAGGACTTGAACCGTGATCGCTCGATTTCCGGGCAGGTGCATTATCCAGTTTAGATAAAGAGGCTCCCTCCTTCCCTGTGTTTTTTTTTTGTTTTGCTCTAAGGGAATCCTTCTCCCCCCACTGGCTCCTCAAAATTAGAAAATTGTATGGAGGTGGAGGCGGTGACTTTCAGGAGTATTTGAAGTGGAAAGGAGTCAGATGGCGCTGGGGAAGAGTAATTTCGCATCTAACCACGAGTGTACGGTGCCCTAATCTGTAGTCGGGGAATTGTAATACAAATGATTCTTTTTAAAGATAAAAATCCCTCGAGGAAGTTGGTGACTGATAAAGTAAGTGTTTTGGCGTTATTCTTTTTAATAAAGTAAAGCTTTGGTAGCGAGAGTGAAATAAGGAAACGAAGTTCGATGAAAACGATTTATTCTGAACGCAAGAAATGGCGCGTCCTAAGTCCATTAACAATCGCGTCGTGTTTCTTGTTTATTTATGTCGTTCCCTGGTGATCTCTGCCAGCCTCTTCAGGCCGATCCTCTAGGAAAGAGAATTCCGTGGATCCTCTGTCGCCACGACAGCCAGCTAGCAGCTGACGGCCGTCACAAATCCATTAAGAAAGTCGGTGATTTTAAGGGTAAACGTTGAGGGGTGGTGACATTGAGGTAAAGGTTTATTCGCTGCGCTGGATTTGTATTCGGGAACGCCGAGGGATGAAGAACTTCACAAAAAACGATGGCGAGGCATACTACTCGCCTGAGGCAAAGAGAGATGGGCAACCAATGACAATGCATACTCGTCACGTGCAGCGAAAGGGTTTGGAACGCTATCCCTTGAGAAGGTTGATGATTCTAAGGGTAAATTCTGTTGCCGAGGCGATGTAGCATTTGTACTTTTTTAAATAATAAAACCCCTCAAGAAAGTTTGTGATTGTTTGAGTAGTAAATGTTGCTGCCGGGGGTCACAAAGTTATTTTATTTTGAGAAAGAAAATCCCTAGTGATGAGTACAAGTGAAATTGTGAGATATCCCCCAGGTGGAAATTGGAGAAACACGTCAAAACGACGGGAAATCAAGGATGGAAATTGGTAATTTTCTGTTGGAAACATTTTTAAAAATTCTGGAGATATGAGGTGAAGTTTACAGTGGTATTTCAGTTCAGAGATTGGCGTTTTAAGAAAGATATTATTTAAAGAATAATTTGTATGGCTATGTTAGTGCGAGAGGCGTAAATGAAGAGAGGTGGATCCTGGTGAGCGGGCAACTGTCTCGAGTCTGTATGAAAGAATTATTTCATGGCAATAACAACGTGTGATGTTAAGTAAGTTAAATGAAAATAAATTATCCTTCTCTCATCGTAGTGTTTTCTGTAATCGAGTGATGTTATCAACGTTTTCGTACTGTTGAAGTTCAATCGTTTAAAGATGGCTTATCTGTCTTCATTCAATAATAAAAACAAGCCACTACGCACAATGTCGGATGCGTGAAGATAATCCTTAAGAAAGACGCTCCGTCAGCGAAAGACAAGGACAGCGAACGCCACAATCGAACCCTAAGTTGTAAAAGTCGATTAAAAGCGCCATCGCTCCGACTCGAGACGAAACATTCGACTTCAGCCTTCCTTCGCACTAAAGCGTCCCTTTGAGAGCCATTGTCCAAGGAAAGTGGAATTGAATATATGTGGATGTCGACGATGACTCATAACTCACGAAATAGGTATGTCCGTCTCGAGTGCATTGCTTCCCCTACTGACGAGGCCACTCCTGACTTGGCACATGATTTTTTTCTAATGACATGTATTTTTTAAGGAACGCAAAACTAAGCGATCATGGTTGTCCCAAGCCTCAGCGTCATCACGGCAGCTTCTGCAATATGCAAATTACGTGGTTGCCCGTAAATTTACAAATGTGACAACTTAAGCAACCACTTCTACGTGGGAGTGAGGGGCTTTAAATAGACGCCTATGTATATACATGCAGCTGAGGATTTGATCGTGACAATCGCCGTATTTGTCATTTGGCGACGGAGTCTTTTGTGAAGGATTCCTGCTCTTAAGTACGGGGTGAATGAAGTATGAATACATATATTACAGTTCAAGGTGAATTCCTATTCTCGGAAGATGAAAAATCGAAATTCGACTCAAAGGAATCTCACAAAATTATTCCCGCGAACGAAAAAAATGTCTCGTTCATACCACCATCGTATGTATATACCATCGTGGCAATTCCTGCATGCATTCACACGACGAAATAAGGTATACCCCAGTCCTTCGGCGTCTTGCGGTTTTCGAAATTTTTTCAAGCATATGACTCCTTTCCTTGCTTCTTCATCCAAGTACCATTATCTGCCTCTCATTAACTATTGCCTTGTTTACTATCGTTGTTCATCACTTCCGCTCGCGACTCAAGCGCTTTACCTCTGTAAAGTGACAGTGTTAGGAACTATGCCATGGTTCGAACCATAGAGTTATTAAGGTACAATCCTACAATGCGCTCAAGATTTTTTTATTTCTATTCGAAATATTATTTTTGTACGAGGCAAGTTTGTCATTTGCATATACGACGTCAGGCTTATTCACTTTTATCTTCGGTCGAAGGCAGCCTTCTAATTATGTCACTTCCTTATCTTTTCACGACGTATTTTCGTTATTCTTTCATGCACATTTTTTATGATCATTTAATAATATTGTCTCCATATTTTTAAAATTCAAGCATAATTCTTAAGAATGTTCATCTTCAACTTTCTCGTGGCTAGGTCATAACGAATAATATTTATTCTATACCAACGTTTCGGAATTTAATCTTTACATCATCAGGGCTGTTACAATAAATAAAATTACATTGAAGGTCAATAACATTGACGGTTAATAGTACTAATAGGTACCTACTAAGAAAATACGAAAATACGTTTCTTTTTATCTTTATGGTTGTTTCAACCATAGGCAGTGCAGGCGACCATCTAAAATATTTTTTCTCAATTTATTGTACAAATTGCCGTGAAATATACATCGTAATATTCATTTAAAAATAAACATTAAGTTTTTAATTACCTCAGATATTTCACTTGAAAGCGGGAAACACAATAACTCGTCTTCAGAATAATCGTCCAGTCTCACGATCTCTTATGGAAATCAGTGTTCATAGGGTCACTCAATATGGCGAAAAACTTACACTGTGGCTTCACCTGAAATTCGTCACGCCACCTCTGTAAAACTATATACTCTAAGGTCCGAACTCCACGATTTTAGGGAACCATCGGACGCACGAACGTCCGCAGGGAGGTAGGTGGTGCGTGCCGTGGGCGTCGGTCACCGCCCGCTGGCCACCAAGGACCCTCTTTGCGCAGAGTGGGGAAAGAGAAGGAGAATGGCCCCAGAAGACGACCTTGCGTTCAATTCCAATTCTTTTGTTGCTCGTCAGCGTGTGTGTCTTGGCGTTCGGGGATCCTTCGTATTGTTTACGTTCCCAACCCCACTTGAATAAATTGAATGGCACTCCCAGGAATGTGTTCTCTTTAAGATTCCCATTCACTTCGCAATAAACAATCGCTATGTTTTTTGCGAAAATTATTTATTATGGAGTCTTTATATCTCGAGCGAACTAGTAATGTGGCGACCAAAATGATTCTTTGTCCACGATATCCTTATTCTTCGCTACTTCCATTTAATTGAAATAAAAATTGTAGGGAAACATTCATTAGTCTTCGGCGTTCTCCACGTTATTGCTTTAGCAACTTTCCCCCATCACCTTGAATTCTGTTCGTCTTCGAGTTCCACTCCATCCCGCTGACGAATGTCAGTCGCCTATGTTTGGGCTGCCATTCGAATCTCCTTGTGTGGGAGTTTCCTCTTTGTTATGGCGCGACGGCGAAAGACCGACAATTTTGAAAGCGACTAGAGCAGAGACAGCGATGAATCGTGCGCCCTAAACACGAAAGAATGTTTTTGAATGAGGAAAGAATGTTTGCATGAAGTTTTCCCGAAGATTGGCCTGAGAGGAAATGAGAAGTCAGTCTCTCTCGACGGAAAGCGATCTTGGAAAAGTGCGTCAATGAGATAACTGCGGCGCCATTTTATTCTAATTACACATTTTTACTTCGGCACTTGTGGTTGTACGCTGATGTCTCGAGAACGGAGAGGGATTCCTGCGTTGATTTCTTCGCATTTCAATTCCTTGGGAGGATTCGCTTCTCGATTGGCGGTTTCTCGCAAATGTTTCATTTGTTATTAGATCGTTGAATATATTTATCCCCATCCTTCGCCAATTCTCCCATTTTACAGCTTTTAATTCAATGTTCAATTACCATAAAAATGGCTAGAAAAGGTATAATTTTGGTTGCTCATATAAATTGGTAGACAAAACGTTTTTTCTATAAGTAGCCATGATTTGAATGTCATGAAATGTCATTAATTTTTCTGTGGAATTATCTTTAAAGTCTGGCATCATCATATGATTCCAGTTAACATTTATAATTCCCAATTTCCCTACTCACTACATTCTTCAAATTTACACGATGCAGTTTTTGTCACATTATCCGGATATATAGCCTCACAGAAGTCTTTGGCCGATTAAATCATGTATTTTTCATTAATCGAATTACCCATTTCGTTGGCCAGGAAGAAACATTTCGGGGTCTATGGGCTGAAATTCAAGAGATTGACTATGTATCAAACAGGTCTTCCAACTCAAGTTTTAACCGTTTAGTTTAAGTATCTCAAGTTTTCCATCGATGGGAGTATTCATTCTACAAATTCTGTAAACATTGGGGAGCATTATCGCGGGTACTCGAAATAGACGCTCTATTTCAAGCCTCACGCCCTAAAAAATAACGACATATTCACCAGGCGTTTAACAGTTTAAGTATGTGAACGACTGGCGATAGCGTACAAATATTTAATGAAAATTAATAAGAATTTATTCATATCCCGACATTGACACATTAGCGTGGAAAACATCAGCATCACTAACTCGTCTATTCACCTTTTCCACTTGCTTTTGAAATAAAAACAATTCGTTTATCAATATATGACTTCGATACACGGTCCCTCCCTCCTCCTTTGTGGATAGTGTAATCATTAGCGCGGAGAAATTCAAATTCATGACCGTCGTATTGTTTTTGGAGATCCTCCGTGGTCACTCAGTCAATCTGATCGATCATCAAAATTTTGATTGCTTCAATGTGTTGCGACGGGCGACGGAGGTCGTCACGTGACGTATGTTTTGCGGCACTCCCTCTGCGTGTACATACACGGGGCGGCGCTAATGTATGCGAGGAATGCAATGGCGGCGGGGACTCCGACTGCAGGTGGAACAATTGGATTACCCGACGGCGACAGAAGCGGCGCGCCACGGTATCATCGCGAAGCCTCCGTAGCGCACGATAAGCCGAGCGTTCATAGCGAGTGTGTGTACACTTAATCATATTTTCCCAGCCAGGGATTGGTCGGGGAAGGGAGGGAAAGAACAGTATTTTATATATTCCATAGAAATCCGTGAGGAATGAGGAAGCGCTAGCGTGCAAGTATATTTGAGGGGAGAAATTGGGTTCGGAGTTTTGGGATTGGATGGGAGAATCTAATTAGTTGGTGAGATTTGGAATTTATTGCAGTCTCCTCAATGCTTCCAATATATTCACATATATATATGCAGATTATTTTTAAAAATCAATGTTGGAACGCGAGTTTTATCTAAGTTTAATTAATTGGCATATGCGTCGAATATGAATGCAAATGTTCACTTGACCAATGAATGAGAAGCCAATACATGTAAAGTGTTAACTAGACCAATCATAACGGATGGCGTTGATGCTCACGTTGCAACAAAACAAACTCAACCGGGTTGCTGGAAACAGACGAAATGGCGAGAGCAGCGTACTTGGGTGAAAAATGAAAATGTCATTATATTGATATCATAAGCAAGTAATGCAATTTTATTTCTGAGAGTCCACTGAGATGAACAGGGGCTCCTGGATAACTTCTGCGAAGCAACAAGCGAAATGGTTTGGAAGGGAAATGCGTCCAAGACCAACCTAACAGTTTTTGATACGGGGGGTAGTAAAAATTATCGTATAATGAGGGTAAACGATGAAGCATTGAAATCATAAGTCGTGCAATTTTTCAAAATTTTTTGTGGAAAATTTTTCAATTTATTCTTTTAGTATATGCAAATTCCACTCAATTTCGCGAGAATCTTCCGATTTATATCCTAGTCGATGAAGTCATTGAACAAGAATACGGTGCTGTCTTTTCTGGCCGAATGCTTGCAAAAGACGGGAGGATAGGTGAAGAGATCACTAGGCGTGCGAATGCCGGTTAAAAAGTCCTCGTTAGTATGTGGGGCATATATTTCCCCAAAGCCAGGGAAAGTGATGGATTCATAGGCACTGATAGCTGTTTGATCTTTAATACTTGTTCGAAATCAAATCTCGATATTTATGAGAATAAAACTCCCTCTTGAAACTCATGTCGCAGTAGACAAACCGTAGTCGTTGGTGCTTAAGAGCCAATGGAACATCATGACAGCCGTCCCTCGTCAACAATGCTATGTGTCTTCCACTTGCTCACGTTACGGCTCCTCTGAAACTAACCCTATGAACGGAACCATTTTTAGTGCATCTGCAACTACGAAGCGCCGTGCACTAGGGTGTTGGCATGGGGTGATGCCACACCAGATATGCAGCACTCGTCCCAGTTCGAGTCAGAACCTCGCGCGTTCCACCGGCCGCAATAAATGGGCGTCGACCAAAAAAGCAGTGAGGGGAACGATAGGTATGCGGTCCAAGCGAGGAAACAAGGGGAGTACTATAGGTACAGACGAACGTGCTAACGTACAGTACACTCTTTAAAGATACTTCTGCTAGTCAGTACTAATAATACTTATAGTTCCAGAATTCTTTAATTTACTAATAATATTGGATTGGATATTTGGGGAGGCGACCGACAGCTAAGGTGATTTGCGCCATAGGTGATAGTTAAGGGAGGAAGGGTGATTAGAAACCCGACGTCGGCATTAGCCTGCTATTAAAGATAGGCGCCAAAGGGACCATGGTTTAACATCTCGTCGACAGACGGAGTACTGTACTTGAAATGCCCTCCACAAGACACTCAAGTAGGGATCGGGTTACCTCTGAACAACATCCTCCACTGCAGGGATTTGAACCCTGGCCGTCCATGCGGTAAGCCAGTACTCCAGCCACCACACCGACCCGATCCCCCTAATAATAGTAATTTATTGATACTAAAAGGTGCTAAATCATGCAGAAAACAAAAGTATGACGGACATTTCAAGCGGGATGAGTTGTTAATATGTAGTGATGGTATGTTATTGAACACAAATGGGAGTCCACTCCACCTAATGAAGGTCGAAGTTTTAGTAGAATTGTTCCGTCGCCTCTATCGTGATCCTCTATTGTATGAGGAAAATGATATTTTAAATCTACTGATTCTGCTGTGTATTCCCTCAATATTGTGCGTGTGACGTTTCGTTTCGATATCGTTTCATCTGTAACAGGTGGGCTCCAGCAAAATGTGTTAAACGCCCGGCAAAGAAAACAGTTCGCTTCGAACTTGCGCGAATGACTTAACCTACATATTGCCCCTCGATCATTTAGATGCAAAAATAGTGTAATCCGAAAGGAGGACGGTAACGTGGCGTATCTCGGTGTTTGTGCCTTCCCCCAATGGGATTTCGCTCAGCACGTCATGCGAGACGTGGTCGCTGCGCAACTGTTTATACATTTGCATTCGTTGCCCTTTGTGAGGGCAAAGGCATTTGGAAGGGAGACCGTCGAGGGACCTCTCAGGGAGAGCGCACTCGCCGTGGTGGTCAATGCTTGAAGCTGTCACATGGTCCGCCATCTTTGTTCCCCCCAGATTTACATCATCGCTTACGGGTTAATGCACTAATTTTGAAAGTTTACAATATTTTTCGTCAATTTTTTCTGTTGAAATCAACCTGCATTTTCCCCTTTAAAATGCATTCGTCGTGCAGAATTTTTATTTATTTAACTTTATAATAAACCGTTTTTCCAGCAAAAAACTATGGCAAAATCGAGTGCAGCCAATAACCACAAATAAATAATGTTAATGTTAAGAGGTACTTGCCTTAAATGTTCCACACATGGTATAGACCTTCATTGCTTAATATCCACTAGTAGATAAGGCTCATTCCTCCATGCTATCCAAAGGAAGATTTGGGGAATTTGTGGAAGCAATATGGTGGATATCTTGATTGTTAGGCAATACTTCGATGGCGTTATGCCCTCTCCATCTCCCTCTATGGGTGATACATCTCAAGGAATGCATCAGACAAAAGAGACGTTAATGCGCACAATGGAAATGTTCAAAATCACTTTTGAAGAAAAAATTCGATCTTACGGGGGCCGGCCGAAAACTACATCTGTCCTCTGCCGCAGCTTATCCGAGATATTCGTCTTTACCTCCGTTCCCCGCCCCGTAACACAGCGCCGCCTATTGCTTTACAGTGGTAAATACGTTTCATGGATGTTCACCGTGGCTTAATAATTATTAATATGCAATAATGTGATGCATGGGAAGGTTAATACACTTATGCTCAAGGATCAAGATTTATTTTTAGAGGCCCGTGCAAAGAGATTTGCTTTTAGAAGCGAAGCATGGATAGAATAAATAAAAGCGCATTTGATGTCTGCGGAAGCGTTTTCGGCGCCCCTACCATATGTATGCACATGTCGTCCCCTTGAGAGGGGCTTTAACATTCTGCATAAAGTGTGGTAACTTTCCGCTCAAGTTCTCGAGAAATAAAAGCAAAAGAAAAAAGGACAAACCTCTTCAATTCGAGGCTTTTTAAGTTCCGTCACACATCCCCTGCCCATCCCCTTGCACTCTACATTTCACGGTGCGCTAAAATAGAGAGTAGGTAATACTCCAGTCACGTGCAGTCCCCCTAATGCTCCGATCATTGCGAGAAATCATTGCACTTGCGGGCAGTTCATAATATCGTGCGCGATATGTTGGGAACAATTTGGGATGCGACTTGATAACGTGGGGATTTCATGTGGTTAATTGGCAATCACATTTGTCTCTTTAGAGAGGCAGTTCTCTGCATTCCCGCCGAGACACTGCTCGACCTCTCGATCAGACCTCTCTGCACGTCCTCATTCACTCGCGTACACCCGTCCTCCGTGTCGTTCGGTCTCCCTGTACGTAATCTCTATTCCTCTTCGCTTCGCCTCGCACTAGTCTTCGCCCCCCCCCCCTGCCCCCCCGAACGCCGCCCTCACCCATCCCTCCTCCTCTCGTAACTCGTGGATTGGATTGAATATTTGGGGAGGCGACCGACGGCTAAGGTCATTTGCGCCATAGGAGGTAGGTAAGGGAGGAAGGGTGGATAGAAACCCAGCGTCGGCTCTTAACGAAAGGCGCCAAGGGGACCACGGTTTCGTCTCATCGGCTAAATTGTTTATGTTTTTATCTGCATTATATAGAAGTAAAATATACGCTACTACTTTATTCGACGCCCCGCGATGCACATGGCCGTCAACATCTCATCCGACAGACGGAGTACTGCACTTGAAGTGCCCTCCATAAGACACTCAAGTAGGGATCGGGTTTCCTCTGAAAAATATCCTCCTCTGCAGGGATTTGAACCCTGGCCACCCGTATGGTTAGCCAGTACTCTAGCCACCACACGAACCCGATCCCCTCGCAACTCTTTTTGCGCTGTTATATCCAAAGGACAAAAGTGGAATTTTGACCAATGTTGCTGAGAAGTATATATACAATTCAAGACTCTAGCTTCGTAATCAATGGACTAAACCCTGAATGGATTTTAGTGATGATGTTTGTATGTACAGTGGCGGAAGAAATTAACGCAAAATTTTTCGCGCGCTAGAATGCGGCATTTTTGGGAACTTCTAGGAACAGTACACTCTCCAAAGACTGGCAACACTGAGGAAAACATCATCTACCGCCAATATTTGAAATCAGCAATGGAGCTCACATTTGTCGGAGCCTAGAACTTAGTCATCAATCGCCTCATTTTTGAGCTTTAGTCTCATATTATTCGCACATTCAGTCGCGGTGCATCGCTGTGTTTGTTTCAGCATGGTTCTTACGTCGAATGATATAATTTATACAGAAAGACTAATTATAAAAAATATTTACTATCCCACCCAATTCAGTATACTATATGCTAAAATATTCATCTTCTACCACCAAGGGATATTTATTGTGGTCGACTTTCCGACGATCTTCTTGAATGACGCGTACTGCGTCTGTTTCACCGAAATGATATAAATCGAGATTTGTCCGCACCAAATGTCGATACAAAAAAGATTTAATTGAAATAAGTATAGTCTACGTGATGTAATTTTTCACGATTTTCCAATTGTAGGTTGACGAAGTTCCTTTAACGGATATTTATTAAATTCAAAACGGATATTTATTAATGAATCGTTCTTGACCCAATGTAAATCCGTCTTTAGTTCGTCAGAATGGGATTAAACTATGAAAACATACGTAAATGTATATAATTTCACGAAATAAAAATAAATGTGCTCGCATAGATACCGAATAATCTAGGCATATTTTCCCGATATTTCTTTATTCTTATCACAGGAAGCTTGGTGACGAGCTGTCCACTGTTACACTTTATCTAGTAAATGCAGGATATACGAATAAACATTCTGAAAAGTTTACCGAAATTAGGTGTAGTTATGGATAACATATGGATGATTGCATAGTATCTTATATGCTTAGCTATAAATTCGCCGCACATATGAAATTAACAAAAAGCCTTTTAAAAGACTTCAGTTTGGAGTAGAATATCATTAATGAAATAAATTAATAGGTAAAGTTAATATTGTAGCTGTCAGAAGTATTTGGCTAGCTAAAGAGTGGTCCGTGTTCGATTTTTAATGAACGAAAATGAGCTTTTATATAAATTTCCTCATATTGGTGATATGAATGAATGTAATGTGTAGCTGCAATGGCTGGCTGATAATATGAAATTGTTGAAATACAAAAGAGAGAAAGTTTTCCAAATAAAAATAATTTCACTTGACCAGAAATTGAATGAAAAACTCAAAAATGTCACTACCAGGGGGGATCACGGTTCTTTCCTTCTCATGGTCATTGTTGTCATCCAAAAGGGAAGCCGCATTGGTAGGGCAATACACAAGGTCCTGGGAGCGCACTCCACTGCTATGTAGCACCCGATCTTTCTTGATGACGATCACGTTTTCGAAATCATGAGCGTACTCGAACAATGTTATTATGAAGAACCATGATTGCAATTCAGGTTTGCAACCCAGTGACAACTACTGAGCTTTCTTATGTCAAGGCGAATTTATGATGATGTTTCGTATCATTTCGGTGAATTTATTTGCGTCCGTATGCGTTACACTGAACTAAGTTACACTTAAAATGAGTGTTGGTATTGTCTACGAACGTTTAAAATAACTAAAGGAAAGGAAAAAGCATACTACTCTCCCGGGAATACAAACAGAAAGAAGTAGTTTTCAGATTTCACCTCATCAGCCCAGACTATTCCAATCAAACGCCATTAGTTCCCATCATGCATGGGTTTGGAGGCCAGCTACCTATAGTCTGAGTTGAAGCAACGAGCAATCTTGGAGGACTCTTGAGGATTCCTAGAGGTTTCCCCTTGTTGATACAAAGCTCCACCAATACTAATCCATTCAAAATCGGTATGTATGAAGGGCGCATTATATTGATTTGGGAAATAGTATGCCTTTAATGAGAGCTTACTTTTCCCTTGTGTTGCGGGCGATACCTTTTCTGCCATAGATAATGTTTCGGACGTCAGGCGTTTAACTCACAGGAAAGAAGTGGTATTTGACTCCTCTTACGCCCTTAAAAGTATTCGACGGGGGCTTCCGATTTTTTCGAAGCGCGACGAGTCTTTTCTTTTTGGTGCAGCAAGTATTTGAAACCTGTGCGTTATTCACAACAAAAACCACCCCGATTATCACCACCCGGAACTTGGCCAAGGTTTACTGATGACTACTTCATTGAGACGAGCGTCGATAGACGAACAAGCAGAGAGGACAGCGCAAGCCTAGATATATTGTTCAAAGTTTTAGCGGCCTCTCCCAAAATTCTTGGAGGAAAAAAAGATCTTATTAGCCTTTAACTATGCCTCATTTTTCTCCCAGGCGGAGGAATTGAATGGTAGGTTTGTAAAAGGCAAAAACATCTGTCGAGAAATTACCCAAAGAGGTGTTGCGCCTTCGACTTTCACCCACTGAACTTTTATTTGGTGTTTAAAAGTAAAAAAAAACATATTTCTTACTACTAATAATCGAAATGAATAAAATTCATGTCCGCTATAATAAGAACTATGTTTAATCAAATTTTTATCAATATTCATTTTTCGCCCGCAACTAGGAATACTTACGAGTTCACAAATTTCAAAATTCTAGGAGATGGTTCAAAACAAATCATGTAACATAGATGGAGCGGGCTGCACGGAGCGCAGCGTTCATTACGAGAAAAATGCTAGAAACAAACGTTTTTCGACCCCCTCAAACGAAAAAACCCCAAATTAAGATGCAATGAGGAAAATCGTGGAGGAAGAATGGGAAATGAACCAGTAAGATGATACCAAAATGTGGACAACTCCATGTCACAGAGACTTGGTCAGGAAATCGAGAATGGAGGGGGATGGATTGATTATAAGGCTAATAATCATCCACATTCTTCATGTAAATACCAGCATATTTCTTGATGATCAATTGCTGTGATCATGTGCACACATAACTCAAATTGAGAGAATCACGCATACATTTTAACCTTTTCCACTTGTTCTAAATAAAGCATTATAGTGTCCCTTTCAATCATCCGTTGAAATACATTACCACTAAGAGATGACATTTATGACCCTGTAAAAAGTCTGTTAATATCTTCATGTGGGAGCACTCGCAACTTTAACTTCCATTGAACCAATAATATTACGACACATTTGAAGAGGAATAGATTCTTTAGGAACATAGCAATCGTATAATCTTTGATGGTGAACATTCCTAATTTGCACTCCATTGACTACTCTGCGGATTTATGAGGAGTATACAATTGACAATAGGGAAAATATCTAATCACTGCTTAGTCGCTACATGAAATAGATGATTTTTAGTATTTTATCACTTTCACAGGGGAAAATTCGCGATGCATTTTTGTCGGAGTATTACTTACGCATGGGTATAAAAATGCTCATCATAAAATTTAACTGCGTAATATTAGCCAAACATTTGTCACAGCGAATATGTCAAAAGGTATTTTGGTGATTCATTAATTTTCCTTATCCTTTAAGTATTATCCTCCATCCTATAAGTTAAATTGTTGAACTACACGGTTAATGTATTGCTCGCAGCAAACCTAGAATACAATGCTGGGAAAGCTTCAAATACCGTTTTAAAGATATGATGAAGAAAATTCCACCCTTGTATGGTATATCACTCAGATAAGTAATCGGTATTTACAAGTTCGGCAGGTAGAACCAAACTCTAATTCCCAATGAAAATAATTGCCCTCTTTACTACTTTATTTCAAAGTAATTTAAAGGCGAATGTAGCATAAGGTAAGTTCACTAAATCGAGTAACTGACACAATCAGAGATCCAGTCTATTCCCTCCTTCATGAATAGCTTTTCATTGAGTGGTGAATTGGCGAAGGAGTGGATATGAGCATCATACTACAGACAGGACGTAGAGATCAAGTGGGGCCGAATACCCGAGAATGGGGAGTAAACATCTCATTCGACGACCAAGGAGACCGCTCTGATTCTTTTACAAAGCCCGAATATGTGTAAAACTCTTACACTCATGGTTGAGGTCAATGTCCATTCCCTGGGCCTTCCGCGGATTCCTGCGAAGTTTCGGCTTCAATAAAGTCACATCGCGTAGATTAATTATAAAGGCACTAAAAGAGGCCACGCCAGGATTTGAACCCCAGGCATTCTTGGCCGCAAACGGACGCTCTCCCTCTAGGCTACTTCATCGACCAAGAGGAATCCGCGTCCAGGGGTTCTTACTACAAAACGAAAAGAGGGAATTGTAATGTTATCTTTAAAAAGTGGGCCAAATAAAATGTTCTGGATTTTTGAAAGCAGTTTTCAGAAATTAAATACTATTACGTTAGGAGGAATTTAGAAATTAAAGTGCTTGAGACGACCTGTATGCATGAGGGTAGAAACTTACGTAGGGTTTTAAGGTATTGGAAATACTTTTAAAGAAAAATTTTCTCCACATGGAAACCATTCTATTCAACCAGATTTCCCATACTTAAACTTGAAATTCACAGGGTATTACGCCAACATGTTAACTATAATGCATCATATTTCTCGAAAGTAGTTTGAGGCCTATTAAAACGATGTTCATCTACAGTTATTCCCTGCACGCGGAAATACGTTTTATTGTAAGTGAATTTGATCTGGAGAATAAAAAAAATTTATGTCCCAACTAATAATGCTTTCATCGTATTGTTTCTTAAGTTTCAATCGAGAAAATCTTTTGAAACGGTCCAAAGCTCTAAAAAATATGGTAAGCATCTCTACATAATCAACTACGACTTCGGAACCTCGACTGAGTGCGGGTCAAAGCAAGTTCATCACGTTTATAACTCCTAGACGATCTCGAGAACGTAAACCTTATTAGTATGACTATTTACATGACGCGTAAAATCGATATCCATTCATAGGGAGTTTGAATATTCCCGGTTTCCATATGCTGTCTCATTTTTGTCAAGTTGTCGAAGGATAAGCGATTTCAATTAGTTCCCGTATACGCCGCATTCAGACGCCAATGAGTTTTGCGTTAATTTTTTCCGCCACTGTACATGGCGCCTAAGTCATTTAATGGGCTGCCAGATAGAATAATGCAAATCCTGTCAAAGAAATGAACTAATGCAGCTAAATTTATGCAGCAAAGGGAAGGACTTTACTGGACGTCAACAAAGGAGTTCGTTTTGTTTACGGCTTTTGGAGTCGCATTTCACTGTATTCGATGATGCAAATTCAATTGTTATTTTTTTAAGAATGTTAAAAAGTAGCTTTTTCTCAGATAAATGTCAAATAAGTAAAAAAACTGCAATGTATTGTTCTGCAAAAGAATGATGCAATGCATTTATTGTAATGGTGGTGGGTCAACTCTTGTCCCAATGGTATTCAATAATACCTAAAGCTCCTTTGTTTATAGCGTAATTTTTAACGTTTTTATCTGCTGTATATAGAAGTAAAGTATACGCTACTACTGTACTCGGCGTCCCTTGATGCACATGGCCGTATTTGGGTTTATCCAGGCCGCAAACAGGAGTTTCCGCCTTCAACATATTTTTTGTTGTGCATCGCCTCTCGGGGGCTTTTTCGATGTCTCTCTGGTAGGAAATGAGGTCAAGAGACTCAATTCAGTCGCCAAGAAGGAGAGAGAGAGAGAAAGAGATAGGAGTTTATCAAGAATATAAAGAATCCAGCCTTCCTGCTTTCAAAATTGCTTCCTAAAAATAACAGCTTGTAGCGACGACCCATTCCGCGTGAATACTGCATCGCTGGCTGAGGCGTAAAGCGTGTGCCAGGAGAGACTCTCCTTTATGCACAGCCTAGGTGAATGGGCCTCATATCTCGAGATATGAATAATAATATGCCTTTGACTTTTATTTTGAACGCGGCGCTAATCACCACGAAATTCTTTTTGAAGTCCTCGAGAACCGCAAACATACTCATTCTTACTCTATAGAAGAACTTGCAAGATTAGTGCGCGCTTCGTACCCCCTTCTCACTCTTTCTCTCCTTTCCTTTGGGATCTGGGAAGATGGGAAGTAAGTGAGGAAGTAAAGAGAGGAGGAGGATATGCTTTTCCCTCGCGCTCTTCCTTGAATGAGCGAGATTTCTGGTTCCACAATCTACCGCCGCTGCGCTGGACATGGCTCCGGGATGTGTGTCACCCTACCCCTCACCCGAGGACCCTTTTCTCTTCGAAACGCGTCTCATCTGCTCTCACCGACATCATCTCTTCCCGCCCTTAATCGCTGAGGGATCTCTGAATGAGAGACCCTGCCCCCCTCCCGGGGTCATCCACCCCCTAGGGATCATCCGTCTTTAAGCGATAGACAGAAAAAGAACTGGATAAACAGGAGAGGAATTGAAACCACTCACCACCATATTTGTTTTCGCCCCGAAATAAAACTCTCCCCACCCACCTTCCCCCATCTTTCCCTTCCCATCACGCAACAATTAGACGCATCAATGCTCCTAGTTTCCACTCGATTTTCAGAATACCCTGACAGCCAAGGCAAACCAAAAAAGAAAAGCATAAACCTGCAAATGCTTCACAGGAGGCGAAATTTTATAAACTTCTACTACAGTATAGACATAACACAAATGTCAGCGGGACTGTTTTTTTATAAAGGTTAGTTACAACTACTCAAACACACGGAGATACGATACAGATGTACTTCAAACATGCATGGCCTACTGTCAGTACTTGGTAGCACATGAGGATTAAAGTACAAGGGAGGTTATCAATTAATAAGCCACGCTCCCTATTGATAAACCTATTTAAAATACCACTACATATTTCAATCTTAAACAACTGCTCTTTTCGTCCGTGAATTTGTTTGAACCGCCGAGAAAACTCGTTTGTATCATATTATCACCATAAAGTGATTTCAGAGTCCTCCCTGGTGGTCCAATGGGGAAAGGAATTGAGGTCCGCTGTAAAGAGTGGGATTGTGAATGCTGGAGAGGGTTGCTGGGGTGGAGGGGTTCGGCCTACTCTCCCCCCCCCCCAACCCGACCTCCGTCTCTGACTCCCCCATCCTCCCATTGTTGGTGGTCGTGATGGAGCGGGGCGTGGTAATTGACGCTCTTGGATTCAATAGGTCATTCGGGATCGTTCGGTAGGTGCGCCATGAGCGCCCTCTTTTGTTTCTTTCTTCGCCTTCGATTGCCCTTTTGTCTTCCGCGCCGAATTTCTGCGGGGAGGGGTATTCTTTGCGGCAATTTTCACTCGCGAGAATATTATTTGTTCGACGCAATGCGAACCTCGGCGCGGCAGTCAACCAAACCACCCCTCTGCCATTGTCCTCTGTCTCTCTCTCTCTGTTCCTGTTTCCTCCCTTCAACAGCGGTGCCGCTTTAATTACGATCGGAACTGTGATGAATTCGAGTTTATGATTCGTAGAAGTATCTGTTTTACTATTTTTATGGCGACTTCATTTGTTACTTTTTAATAACTGAGGCATGCGTCAATGCTATCTCGCCCCCTCCATCCCCCCAAGGGGTAGCAGCACATGAGTATCCTTAGAGACATGCCACTTAACTTGGGCGTTCACTTGGGCTTCCTTGCATCTTCAAAAGAAATAACATGTCTCCATTTTTCTGAGGCGTGGGTACATATACTGCCATTCCTTGCTCATTTTAGGCCAGGATAATTTTTTCTATGCTCTCAGGCTAAAGATACCGTCCTTTAGGTCTCTCATATTTAAGTATTGATTTTGCTCTAGAATACATTAATTTTATCTTTTGAAAAAAAGGGTGACAAGTCGTGGCTACTAGTGCTTTTAATAAAAAAAAACAATATCGAAAAGGCTATACAACCGTTCCCACCCGCTTCCCCTTGTCACCGCCCTGAGAAGATTGTATATTTTGTGATGCGCTAACGGGCAACTATCATTAGCCCTGGCTAGGGCAAAGGACATGAAACGATACTCTCTTTTTAAATCATGACGCAGTTACTTCCGAAATGAATAGAGATAGGCCCCTGAATGGGTAGAGGACCGGGAGGAGATTTTTCTGACATTCACCAAAGCCTACCTTAACCGGTAGAATACTTAAAAAAATATAAAGTAATATTTATTTTAAGAAGTAATTAACTTCCAATTGTTCATAAATAGATATTTTTAAAAAAGCTACTTTAGTGTAGCTACAAATATGACATAATTACGGACATTTCTAGATGTAAAAGGGCAAACAACGTAAGCTAAGTCGTTTCATTTACGGATGTTGACATGTCAAGCTCAAAAGGTTCGCCATCACTGCTGTAATAGTCAACGATGACGAAATCGGCGGATAGCGCATGTTAGAATGTACGCGAAGATAATCCCCGCAGCTTGCATCCGCGGAAGTAGGTAGCCTTACACATAGAGGATCCTGGATTCAAGGTCGTGGAAGTGAGGGGTGGAGAAGTGTCGATTCCGCCCTCCAAGAACATCATCCTCTGTATGGGAAAGCGGAATGGGATCCGTTGATTTGTGGGCTGGGGGATGGGGGAAGAGGAGCGGGGGATGTGCTAAATGGGGGAAGAAAGGGAAATGGGATGAGGCGTGGGGCATGAAGAGACGGTGCGGGTGAGGCTGCGCGAGGCTCGTACGTGGGGGTGGTGACATTCATTCAGGGTATCCGGAGGACGTGTGTTTGGCCCAAGGGGTTGCGGCGAGTGTGGCACGGGGCAAGAGAGGGGAGGAAGTGGAAGGGGGAGAGTGAGGGTGCGAGTAGCGCTCCCCTGACGGAGAAATTGATAAGCTGGAGTGGAGGGGGCGCGAGTGGAGTTGGGAGTCATTGCGTTCTTGCCACTCGCTTAGTAGAGCACTAATCGCGTGGCGCTTCCCAATAGCACTCGCTTTTTCATTTGTTAGAATAGAACCGAGCGACCGCGCGCTAAACTAGTGCACTTCAAAACAGATCCAGAGCCAAGTTGATGTTAGGTGAACTACCAAAGAACGTCGGTAATGGCATCCGTGATTGTTGTCAAGTTTGTCGATTTTCATGTGAAGGCGTCAAACGTGCTCATAGTGAGGCTTTTTAATACTCTGATAAACATAAAAACATAAAACTGACTAAACATAAAAAAGTGCGTAGCAGTCAGCTTTTGGAAAAAGAAAAATAGGCCAGGTAGGGCTTACAGAATTAAAAATACGGAAATTATTCACGCCGAGTCTGTTAAGTACTTAGGGGTCACAATTACTCACGACCTATCTTGGGGAAAACATATTAGGGAAATATGCGGTCAAGCATATAGGAAGCTAGGCTTTATCAAGAGAGTACTCGGAAAATGTGATGAGAAAGTGAAAGAACGTTGTTATTTTTCAATCGTTAGGCCTCATCTGGAATATACTGTTAGTGTATGGGATCCATTCGAAACGGGGTTGATATCAGAGTTAGATCGCGTACAGCGAAGAGGAGCTAGGTTTGTGAAACGATGCTACGATAAGTTGGCTAGTGTGTCTGGACTGTTAGAAGAATTAGGATGGGAATCGCTATCACAGCGTAGATTAAATTATAGGCTTAACCTCCTAAATAAATTTCAGGAAAATCATTTTACTGACGACGTAAAAAACATACTATTAACCCCTTCGTACTACGGCAGATTAGATCGCGCCAATAAAATTAGAGGGATAGATTGTAGAACCGAAAGGTATAAAATGTAATTTTTTCCGCGTACCATTCGGGACCATAACAGCTGTGATCGTCGTCATGAATAGTTCGAGTATTGACAATAGGCAGGCAGTAAATCTTTCTCATTATATTCTCTACTCTCTTATTTATGCATGATGTAAATATTGGTGTTCTTATTTATGCATGATATTTTGAATCTGTAGTAGTAGTTTTTGTATCCCTTGCATGTTGCAACGATTGAAGATAGAATGTTTCTTGGGTATTAGATTTTTAATTGGCGCTTTGCATGTGTGGTACGCGGGTTTTAATGTAATGTCGGTGTTCTACCATATCATTCATGCATGCCTGGTGCGAAAGCACCCCCTGCCACACACCCTTTGGGTGGCTTGCAGGGTATGACGTAGATGTAGATGTAGATATAAAAAACTTTAAATTCTAACTTTCAGCGAATTCAACAACCATACACAAAACATTCGCCTGTGACTGTTGCTCACCCACAAAATAAAGTTTAAAAAAAACATTTCGCCAGCGCATGTCGCTGATGTTCCGATGTTCGCTGACTTCTATCACTTGAGAGGAGAGATTCCAAATGCACTCGTTAGATCGCTCGAAGTGAATACGTCCGCATACACAAAACCTTTTCCCTTTCGGCCAATGATCTCGGATCGCCGTTTACGCATTCGACGAGGGGTGGTCTGCACGCGAGAAGAAAACAGCAGCGGGAACCACCCTCCGCGCAAACAACCGACTCCTGCCTCCCGAAATAAAGGAGCCATCTTCCCTCAGGACCTCACCCAAATCACCTCCAACCTTCCCTCCTATTCTATGCATTCTCCCCCTTCCCTTCCTCTAATCCCCCCCCGAATTCCCTGCAGCTCGGCGGGCGCGTTTCCTTCGTGTGCTCTCTAAATTCTGAAATCTTTTACAGAATCTTGGGGTTCCTTAGGCTTAGGTGTTTCAAAATTTGTTTCTTAACTTGCTTAAGTTTTCAATGTTTTACTTACATGATTGGATTGATATAGCTATAACCTTGGGAACATAATATTTATTTAGGAGATTCTGTATTCCGCCGGGTAATGGCCTTTATAATTGCCTTTGCATTGATGGGATAATGAGTAATCATGAGGCCCCGTTACCCGGTGCAACACCCGACATCATTTTATACATAGGATTCTCCGAAAAACCTTAGGTTTTTCGATGTAATGATAAGCAGTTTGAAGGACTTTTTTATTTCAAATGGCGACTTTAATTCTTATGTTTAGCGTATTATACAAATAAAATTGAAAGTGGTAACTCTTCTTCTTCCTACTCTTCTGTTCTCTTCTCAGCCTGCTTTACAGTTCATTATTGCATTTCCTTCTTCGGTCCTCTCGTGGTTCCTGTCTTATATACAGTCGTCTCCTGTTCCTTTTCTCTTCAACACATTCTCTACAATATCCATTCATCAGTTCCTTACCCTTGACCGCAATGAGCGAGGTAGCTGATCCCTCTGCCGGACAGTGCACCAGCCCTTCCGTCTTGGCAGAGAGAGAGAGAGGGCAGCTGTTTCCATTTCCGCTTGCCTCTCTCTCTCCAAACGTGGAGAGGTTTTTTATTTCGACTCCGTTTTCGCTTGTTTCTGTTCCCTGCTCCTCGTCGGGAATGCGTGCCCGTCTTGCCTCCACTCGTCCCCTTTCAGTGGCGCTCCCGATTCCGACTCCCGCCCTCCTCGCCCGTAATGATAATGCTCTCATTATCTCCCTCCTTGGAAGGAGGAAGTACGTGAATGGAAATAGCGATGAATGAGAAGAATTACTGGGGAGGACCAAAGATTGAATAAGTGAGGCACATTTTGAATGTCGCCCGAAGTGAACACTGGAATGTTGGAATTAAAGTGTTGGCAAAGAGCGGAGTATATGCGCGGGATGAATATACGTACCAAGAGTCCAGAAATGATGGTCGCTGATCATTGTGATGGAGACTGAAATCTACTGAATATGCAAGATCGCATTCAAAAGACGAAATATTGGTGTCCGTTACCGCATCACAATCATAGTTTCTACGAGGGATAATTAGTGAAGTGTGTGTGTGTGAATGTGTTCTAAATCCGTGGCTAACACTTCAGGTCATGATGCTCAGTTTAGGACGAGATTTATTAGAAATAAGATCAAATGCAGCATGATTTCATTTTTAGTGATGCATATAACAAGCAAAAGAGGACACACAAGCAAAAGCATTAACAAGAGTAAGGTAAACAAGTATTAGCCCATAATGGGGAGACAGTGGAAACTGTTTTGTACGGGTATGACGTATGACTTCAATGGCGAAGACGTTGGAAGGTGAGGTGAAAGGGTCGTCATTTTCAGGAAAGGAATTGGGAGGAGACGAGACGCAGGACTATTGAGTGAGCAATCGGTGAGTGATTACCAGGGAGTGGGGATATGGAGCAATGAGTGAGTCCTGGCAGCTCAGCTAGGCATTCTTACGTTAATGAAGGAAACTCGGTCAAAACAGTAAATATTTCATCTACATCTACGTAATACCCTGCGAGCCACCACGAGGGTGTGTGGCAGGGGGTGAAGATCACCAAATATGCACTATTGCCATGCAAGTAGGATATTTAAGGGAGACATGCTAGAGAACAGGGTCACATGCAGCTAGAAGGTTAGTATCTACATAGTTTGGAGTTCAGAGTGCTATGGATGGGTTTTGAATCATTTTTAAGTAAGATATAATTAAGGTTATGGTGGGAGAGTGAAGACGAGACAACATGAGAAGTAGATGAGGGAGAGACACTGTCAATGCAGAAGAGGGTGTGCTTGGGAATCCTTTTCCAGTCTTGAGGCTCTCGACTCGGGAGTCAGGGCGTGGACTCTTTGAGAGTCGTCGGCGTCGGGCGAGGAGTGCATTACACCACATTGCTGTGGGCCCTGGGAAAGGCCCCTTCCCAAAGCAGCGTTGCGGTCCAGGCGTGAGAAAGAAAGGACTCGGAAGGGCGGATGGGGGCGGGGGGGCGCATTCCAAAGGCGCTGGGTGTTTGTGTGTGGAAAAGGCAGTGCTCTGTGGGAGCTGAAGTGCGGGGGGAGGGGTGCGGGGACGGTGAGGGTCGGTCGCATGTTATGGAGGGAGCGGTGGTTTGGCTTCCTCCCCACCCTCTCTCTCCTGCCGCCCCTCCCACTTGTCATTCTTCCCGCCGGGAGCGACAGAATCGGGAGACGGAGAGGAGAGGCTTGGTCGGAGCGATTTTCGTGGATATACAAATAGATTTGAGCGCAACTTTTTACACGTGATTTAATTGGTGATATCCATTGATAAAAGTTAAAAAAAAAAAACATTTTGCTGCACTGTTTTTTTGTATTTTGGATATTCAATGATTTTTTAACACGCAGCCCTAAAGCACATATGTTTCGTAATAAATCCATTACGGATGCACCGATTGTTTTCTAAGAGCAAAATAATTTATTTCTTATTATTATAATTGTTGCTAACAAATATAATACCGTCACGCCTAATCAGATCTTTGAAGAAAACTAATTTTCAATAAACTAATAGTTTTCAGTTGAGGATTAAGTAGAGGATTTTATGTAAGTCTCAAAGGAGGACACGTTTTGCTGCTGAAGAAGATTACTTAAATTTTGATTCTCAATTTCAGTTCCGACTTGAGGCAGTGTGAGATAGATTTATTCCAATCAGCCGTTATAGCGATCAGTATTAGAAATTGATTTTTTTTTATATTTTCAGCATGCGTAAGGTAGCATGAAATATATGTAATTGTGGGTCATTGAGTGTACACTTTAATAATTTTTTCCTCAAATTGAGAAATATTCTTGGGCCACCTATCATTAAGACATATCTCTTTATGCGTCGTTCAATAACTCGCATCACGTGCAGTAATAAAAATAGTGAAAGAACCCTTTATATTTTTTCATAACTAAAGCATTTTACGACTAGAGTATTCGAAATGCATTCGAAAGAAGCATTCGAAATGTACATAACTGCTAAACTGGCCGCGTAGTAACTTAAACAGAGTCATCCATTTGTGGTCGCACAATACGGGGAACTCAATGGTATAATAAGCACGGTATCTGTGAGGACAACTCGCTCCTTGAAGCCCCCCTTGAAGTGTCACCGTGGAACACGGTACTCCTGAGTAGCCTATTCTAACTGGTTAGAGCACGCGGCGCAAAATCGAGGGGCCTTGGTTTGAATCCCAGTACAGGCGAATAATTTTTCCGCTGTGAATTTCACATGTTGATTCGAAATTTAGACGAAAAATGTAAAAAATGTTTTTCCTTGGAATGACTCGACGTGGCACATTGAAATTTGTTAGCAACAACTGTAATTATGAGAAATGTATTTTTTCGCGCTTAGTGTGTCATCGAATTATTACGAAGTATGTCAAGTGGCATAAGGCTATGTGTTAAATAATACCTCATTGAATTTCTAAAAACTGAATTGGTACGGTGAAGTATTTTTGTTTGCATGCATTGATATCACTAATGAGAACACTTTTAGAAATCTTCACGGAAATCTGTGCATAATCGAGAATCGCCCCTCCCACGCATATACCTTAGGGTTCGAGGTCGTTCTCTCCGCCGAGGGCGATTTCTGGGTTGTCAGCGCCCTTGTGAGTACTTGGTTATATAAAGGGCCCTGCAGCACCCTAATATCAGCATCACAGCACTCTCACGCACCGCAAATATTCACTCCTGATATCTGCTCTTCAAACATCATAAATCATTACTCTTTGCTTCTACAAGTCTTCCTCTCACTGGAATAAAGCCGAGTCCGAAAGAGTTGATGGATGTCTGACAGATTCATCATTCAGTGTCTTTTAATTAACGGATAAATGACTGCAGGACCCGAGGCCAGATTCTCTCGGCATGTGCACCATGATGAACAATAGAATTACAAGACAATGGAAAATGCCGTGATTTAATACGCGAAATGGATTGTTTTTCTCGAATGAAAACAGGTGCGCCATGAGAGGGAAACGAGACTGCCATTCTCAATTGAATGGAATTTTCAATAGTGCTTTCCTCATTTTCCTGATCCCTTATCTTCCTTCATGTTAAGGTTTCTATTAGTGTCATGAAGCGATTCACTTTGCACCCTTGCATATTTATATCCCCTTCAAGCATTCTAGTTCCCTCTTAGCAACCTTGTATGGAGGAAAAATATAGTGCCTTGGTAAAGCACTTCATGTGCTCATGCACAAGCATGATTCGTGATTCCCATTTTTCCTTCTTCTTCATTCCGTGAGAAAGAGGAGAACGTTTTACGAGTGACTTCATAATGATGACCGATGAGCGCGGAAGCCACCTACTGATGCATCGTGGAACTAAGAAAACTGATTGATGGTCGATTGCGAAAGATTGGAATAGGGGATAGATGCAGTGATCGATCTTCTCTATCCCGGGAATACAAACCGCTCCAATCGTGTCGCATTTAAAATATCGATCGACGCTTACATTTTGAAATATGATCCGAAATCGATCGCGGAATTATCGTTGTCAATGTGAGGTGAATGCTAATACTTTTGGGGTCAAGTATTCTCGAATCTGAGACTTAAATCTTGTAAAAAACCAAAAGCTCGTGCGATATTAAGGTTCTGTGGCGTTAGTTGCAAAACCTAACATGAGTTGGTACCTAAGAGCGTCAGCGTCGGGTGGGCATTCTGCCCGGTCTAGAGGACCTGAATGCATTCTTTGGCTCGAAGGTGCGAGAAACAACCTTTCAATATCTATACGTGCTAAAATGCTTAAATACTCCTGATTTACTATGTAGTGAACGTAAAAATATGTAGTGAACGCATCGTGTCTTCACACGAACGGGAACTTTGCGCTTCATGTCTGTGTGCTTGCTCTGTCGGCATCATCTCTTCCCACTCGGCGGGGAAAATTTCACCCGTGACAAGAGAAAGACATAAAACTCATTTTGTGACACGATCACAAACAAATCAATAAATTGCGTCGAAATAGCCATTTGATTGGAAAATCTGCCTCGACCGGGAACCGAATTACGGGCCTTTGGTTTTACGGGCTAATGCGGAGACCTCTACACTGCCCAGAATTCCTAAAACTCAAGGCAATAATGAGATGATTCCAAGAAACTGGATGATAATCCCTTTGCATTCCATCAAGAATGGCAACGTTAGGACTCGTGTAAATTAATTCTCATTTTGTGAACTGCATTTTGACTATCCTCGTATGTATATGCCAATGAAAACATTCTCGTTTCCCTCAGTGATGCAATAACTTGCGGAAAATAGTCTGTCCCAGAGGAATCATGACAGATGCACTGAATTAGTTTCATTTTTTGGAATGGCCTTTCTTTGACACCTCACCTCCGCTGACCTCCCTCGTCCCCCAGGCCTCGCCATTCGAAACTTCGAAAGCGAAATGCTCTCTCGTGGTGGGGCGTAGCACGGCCATTCCTTCGTGAAGGTATGTGTGAGGCCTAATATAATAAAGCCTCGACTTTAAAAGCTTTGCGTGGGAAGAAAGGTGCCACGGGGGGCAGGGGGAGGGAACGTTGAGGGGAGGGAGTGAAGAGGAGAAGGGACATAGTGCGAGGACAGGAGGGTGGCGAAGGGGTGACCCAGGGTTCCACGGAATGCCTCTCTCGGTGTCTTTTCTCTCCACTCGACCGTCCCTCCTTCCCTCCCCCCCTCAATTCCCAAATGGCCTGAACCACGACCAAGCTGCCGTGGACCATCCGCTTTCTCGTTTCCAAGTGTTTCTCGTTTGCACTCAACCATGGAAACAAAGTCCAGAGCACCCACCTGTCACCGGAGGAGGTGGCGGCGCATACCGACGGAACACGACCTCCGTCACTTCTTCAAGACGTCACACTTCGTGCGCCTAAATCTACGTAATACACCGCAAGCCACTTCAACAGCGCGTGGCAGGGGGTGAATTAGCGCCAACAAGCACTAACATGTACCCCAATTAATTTAACGAAACGGCGACTATTACTGCATTAGTAAAAACCTGCCAATTCTTGTCAAAAAGTGAACTTCACCATCATACACTAACCTATACGTATGCTACCAATGCTACAGAAACTACTTGTATTAATGTATTTTGCGACTACATAAAAGCAAGAGTTATGTAGGAAGCAAGCTAGACGTGAAGGCCACAACTTTTATTCGCATTTTTAGTTCTATTTGAAGCACCCGTTCATCGATAAAAGCGACAAGTGTTGCACTTGCAGGTTAACAGTGATGATGTACCCTTGCGTTGTTTATCAATTGCATGCACTTAAATTTAAGAGATATCATTGGTAGTATCAGGCGTAACTTTGTGAGATATGTTAACATTGTAATGTTAACACTTAACTTTGTTATTCCACATATCTAGAGCAAGTTAAGTTCTTTCTATCAGCATAACATATATATATATATATATATATATATATATATATATATATATATATATATTTTTTTTTTTTTTTTTTTTTTCACGGCATGCGGCTGAGATCCTTAACTCAATCAATAAAGTGTTATCTTGTCTCTTGGAACTTCTCCCGTCTTTCACGGCTGGCACTTTTAATTCTGCCAAAATGAAAAAAAATACCGGAGAATACAGAAAAGTGAGCAAGATCTGCCGACAGCACAACTAGTGGGACGAGAGGGAACGCGGTGAAGTGTGGACCATTTTTAATCCCAGCCGTGCTATCAATCTCGAAACGTCAGGCGCACAAATGTGCGCAACATTTGAATCTTTTTGTTCTGTCCAAACCTAAATATTGTCGTTGGAAATGAGATACGGAGATCGACCGGTGAACACCACGGTCAATGTCACGCTTGACCACATAAATTACTTGTAATTCATATTTATCACTAAAGGACAAATATCTTTTGCTCGTGAATAAATAGCAGTACAGAATTATAAAAGTCTCGAATATTAATTTTTAAATAGAGAATTTCACATCCAAAAAGCCCTTTTGATAAATGTAACCTAATACTTATTAATAAACGTGGAATTATCATTGGATTTCATTGCTGCGGTAAAAATAATTATCCATAAGTATTTTGTTTAAAACACGTTTATCCACTTCTTTTTTCCTTAAATTTACGATTTTACCTTCATTTTCAAGGTCAAAAATTCAATAGAAGTTATTTTATTTTACCCGAAAATACAGCCACCATAACAATAATTTTCCCCCCAGCCTCGGCCCCTCGCGGTGACATCCAGGGCCCAATGTAGGTGTAGAAATGGAAAGTTATTGTGAAGTTAAATTAGACGTAAAACTTTGGAACGCTTCAATAAACTATACTTGACTAGGAATTCAGAGACCATAAAAGCAGCCACTTATACTTTGACTAGGTTGGTCGATCGGTAGAGATGTACCTTTGCTTCCTAATGCTTTGTCCATAATCTTCAACGTTGTATATAGTAAGTCAGAAATCAGCAAACTGATAGACTTATTAACGTTGGAGATATCAAGATATTAATATGTTGCAAAACGACCATTTTCTATATTGCTAATTTTAGGGATTTTATAATAAAAATTGTGGATAGAAATAGCTTTTACATGTGATAAGAACAAAAGTAACTCTCGCACGTTTCTTTATCATTGTAAACAAACAAGGTAATTGGTTATAAAGTTAAGGTCAGTGGGATAAACAAATGCATTTATTAATTACCCATGTAATTCCTGCGTGAAATTTTAAACATTTTTCAAGGGTAATAATCGCCGTAACTGTGAACATTTTCAAATTCCCATGTTGTTTATTAAACAAATTATTAACAATTGAAAAATACCACCCATTTTTGAACGTTTTTTGCGTTCCTCTCGATAAATAGCTGTGTTATTCATCAGATTTAAAGGTTAAACGATGGGAGTTTTTTTTTGACCTACAACTTCTATTCGCAACTTTTTTCTCTAATACGCATTCTTTTCTAGATAAAAGCGAAAGACCCATCCCGAGTACCTCTGACTATTTTTTATTACGAGTTGCGTCAAAAAATGTTGGATACATGGCCTAGGAGATTCATCAGTCAATCTGTGGTGCTCCAACTAAAACTTAGCGCAATCAGAATCCATTAAATCCCTATTGACTGGACTTTAGAGCCGAGAAGATGATTGAATGGATTGAGGCACGGAGGTGTTGCGTGAGTGACGGTCAGTGGAGGGAGGGAGATTGCCTGTTAGTTTGTTTGCACTTCTCACGGATTCCTGCCTTCGTTCTCCCCTTCACATATTTCCTCTCTTGAGCACCCACTCTATACGCACGCACGTACGGGATCGGTGGGGTGAAGAAGGTGATTGGCCGCTCGGTGTGTGCCCCGTGTCTCTCCGGGTCACACCCCCTTCTTCCCCCCCACCATTCCCCCATTCCCCCCTCCGAGGGTTTTACTCTGGCCTGGCTCGACGGGCAGCAGAGTAGCACGTCGTCTAAATCATTTGCCGCTGTACTTTGGAAAGTCGTATCTGGGCATGTGTTCATGCACATAAAATGCAATTTACATAATTTTGAAGGTAAATACGTTGAACTTTCTTTCTATGCTTTACTATGCGATAGAATCAGAATTGTAAACACACCAATGCAACAATATAGTGCACCAACCCTAAAATTAGCCTTTTTGTCTGTTTCGCAAACTTAGTAACTTATAATATGGTAAACTAGGAAATCTAGAGCGTCTACTTATAACAAAAAATTGCAAGAGTTAATAGATACAAAAAAGTGCAAATATTTATCTCTCAAACACTCATTTTGTTGTTAATCAAGGAATATAGGTATGCATTATCTTGTCTGATTACTTCACCTTTACACTCCCTCATAACTTTCCTCTTTGCATAATGTCTCGACTGGTGTTATAACCATAACCGCCGCCACACGCCTATGCAGCGGCTCACTGGGTCGTATGTTGGTGAAGATACTTTATCTTATATGCATATATTTTATAAACTAATCGAAACGAGAAGTCGGCAAAATAAAGATGCTAATAACAGACACGGAAGAGGCTCAAACACAGTTGGTGGGCTCTACAAGGACATGGAATTCGGCCCTGGAGGACGATTGGTCGGCCTTTTTCAATTAAAATCTTAGTTACTGTTGAGTGACGCAGTTTTAGCGAGACCTTTAAGTTATTTCAGCGGAAACCATCTTTGAATTTTATTTGTTAGTTTTCGCAGGTGTTAGAAATGTGAAATAAATATCCTAATATTAATGGCGCAAATAATATTTGCATAGCAACATATACGTGGAAGGAGCTATAAAAGAAATACAAGAAATTGGATTGAAAGGAATTGGAGTAACGGAGAAGAAATAAACATACTCCACTTCGCAGATGATATTGCAGTCATAGCAGGAAGCTGTGACGATCTTCAAAGTACCCTAATCGTAATGGACCTAGTTCTCCAAGATTGTAGCGTGATATAAAATTAGACAAAGACTAAAATCCTAGGGTACGGAAGAGAGAAGCTGAATGTAGAAGTCACCCTGAGAGGAGAGAAATTAGAGGAAGTGGATTCCTTCACTTATCTCGGAAGCACCATCACGTGAGAAGGAAGTACATAACGAACATCAAGCGGAGAATAGCCCAAGCTAAGACGGCGTTCATGGTAATAAGACAACTGTTGTGGTCAAAGAATAAAGGACTACAAACTAGGAAACAGTATGTGAAAAAATTCATGTGGAGTGTGGCACTCCACGGATCGAGAGCATGGACTACTGAGAAAGCACACCAGAACAAACTAGTGGCATTTGGAACCTTGTGCCCTTGGAGGATGCTGAAGGGCAGTTGGACGGAAAAAAATAAGATATGGATAAGTTTTTCAGAAGAGTAGAAGAGAAAAAGACCATATGGACCAGATGGATTGGGCGCACCCTGAGGCACAATGGATTTGTGAAGAATAGAATTGAAGGAGAAATAGACGGCAAAGTCTAAAGAGGAATGCCATCGGATTAATAAAAAGGAGAAATGAAGAAAAAAGTACATGAAATTACAAGATGAGTTACCTGTGAGTGAAGTAACTAGCAACTTTAGCCTAAAATCCGTTGAGCTGTACCTGCACAGGCGCCGCTGACTGCTTGCACCAGAATACTCGTCCGTAACGTCATTCGCTTTTTTTCTCGGATTCCCCGCATGTGGCGCGAGGGGTTTCCGGAAGTTGTGGTGCGGATGGTTGTCTGCGGCAGTTGAGGGAAGGGGAGGGAACTGTTTGATCATTTATGGAGACACCTTTCGTCACCCCTCATCCTCCGTGTTTTTCAGGACTGGAGATCTTTCGGAGAGATGCGATTGGGCCGATGGAGGAAGAGGGGCGAGGTTCGGCTGGACCACATTTGCTGCTTATTCAGATGCTCATCTTGAAGATTTTTCAAAATCTTCCGGCTGGACGCTTTATGCGTAACAGCTCTGTCGTTCATGTGCAAGATTTTACTGTGAAATTATGCTGTTTTTTATGGGCTTAGTGTTCTGCTTTAAGGAATAAATTGTGGAGAGCGAATGCGTGAGACATCGGGAGTAAGTATTGTGACTTTCCTCACCGGAAGTAATGATTTACTTGAATTAGGCTCTGGTGTGTACATGCATTCATACCAAAGCTGAAAGATTGTAGTGTGTGGATTGTGGTTCTTTCTTCATCCATATAAATAAAACATAATTCGTGACAAAATTATAAAGTGTAGGTCGCTTTAACATTCGCGTCGCGCAAGGAGCGACGAATTTCACATGCTTCAGCTTACATGACTACATATTTCCAGGGCTACCATTTAAGTTTCGTCGCGCATTTGAGCAGTTATTTGAAGGAAACTTTCATAGGAATGTATGGAATTCCGTGGATGTATCCTTGAAAACCATCACAGGCAGTGCATACAATTATATTTTCAGGTTTCAATGCAGGATGTGCTTCGTCAAGTTCTGGTCAATTGCCAGTGTTTCCTGTTGGACTCTCTTAAGAGGGATGGTCCTTCGTTAAAGGTATTTGCGGGGTAAGTTTAAAAGGCAACGAGCGAGACGCATATCTGCTCTACATAACAGGCTACGCCTCCGTACGTATGACTCATTTGTAAGGCGTAAGGATTCAGTTGCACGCCAATAGATGGAAAAGCGAGCTCCCACATACCCAGGGTCGATTTATTCGATATGTTGCACCATCGATATCAAAGAGGCGAAGAATCGATTGTCATATACCAAGGTCGTTCGATATCTCGATTCTTCGCCTCTTCGATATCGATGGTGCAACATATCGAATAAATCGACCCTGCCATATACGTTCTCCACTAACTAGCTAAGCATCCAAACCATCATAATCTCAAATAAAGTCATTCAGATGGAGCACTTAGGTAATACTTAAACACAAGTGTATTTGCTATTTAATGAACTTCATGAATTTAATGACACTTCAAGTACTAAATTTTGGAAACCTGGTAGAATGGCATTATCAAGCGCTATTTTTATCCCAATGCAGCCCTGAAGAAGCATATTAAATACAGTGAAACCTCTCACTTACGGACAGTAACGGTCCTAGAAAATGGGTCCGTAAGTGAGAGGTGTCCGTAAGTTGGAGGTGACGCAAAGAAAACATCATTTTTACGCTTTATTTTACCACGCAAATATTATACTGTAGGAATTTAAGGCAGCTGAAAGAAATCCTTTTATTTCAAATATCACTTATGAATAATTAAAAATAAATTGGAAATAATAAAATAACGTAATGCATTTACTCATATATATTTACAATTCACGAAGCATTTACACATTTTAATTTGTGTACATGCAAATACATAGCTCACTTAGGCGTAAAGAAATCATTGATTTTGGTTTGTTCATTTCTTTTTGTAACAAATTCTTTTTCAAAATTTAACTGTACATCAATAAGGCTACTTAATGCCTCGCTGTTGCCTTTTGAAATGCAAAATTTTTTTAACTGTTCAATTTTATGCAACGCACCGGCATACGATACCACAAGCTTCTCTTCCACTATAGGCTCAGGCTCACTGTCATCACTTGCGCTGATTTCGTCGTCTCCTTCATCAAGACTACTTATAATAATTTCTTCCATGTCAACCTCGTGGTCCACGGTCAACAAATTAGAATCAATGCTCACATATTCAGCACTTTCGCCAGCATCATTTAACAAAATGTCTAACTGCGAGCCATCTGTAACATCTTCCACCTCTGGTGATAATTCAATTTTACAGAACCCCGATTTACCAAAACAATTACACACGGTTGAACTTTTTATGTTTTTGATCGCTCGATCAATCCAAAATATTGCATCAAGAACAGTGATCGACAAGTGTGGGAATGCCCGTTGTCAACTTTAGATAGCTTGCTTTTTAAAGTGAACTGTCTGTAGAGGACTTTGAAATTTTTAATGATGCCTTGATCCATTGATTGTAATACACTTGTAGTGTTTGGAGGGAAAAAAATTAATTTGATATTTTTTAACTTTAAATCGGGATGGCAAGGAGCATTGTCAAGAAATAGCAAAATCTTTCTTTTTTCCTTTACTTTTACCTTTACATTACAGCGCATTCTATGGCGAATCGCACGAACGACGTTGAATGTGCGATCTAAGTGCGCTGGCGAAACGTTAATTGCAACCAGCCGGTAGGTAGCACTCTTATGAGTGAACAGGTTAGAAATTGGTATTGAAACATTGATTATTTTATGAGAAATCATCGTATTAACCTATACAACGTGGAGTTTTTCGATATCCACTGTTTCCAATTTCCTAGCCGTCACGAGAGTCGTCGTCTACGGCAGATCCAAATGCGGTCCAGAAGTGTTTCCATCTTCGCTGCGAAATTGACGTCACGGCGACCACTGGAAAGCACCCTTGGCTCTTCCATCTGTTCAGAAGTGCGAATGTCTAGCGTGCAGTGGAGGGCCTGTTTGAATGGAAGGAGAGTGCGGTCTTGCGAAGTGATTGGCGGATCAGTAAGAGAATAAAAGGCATATAGCCGTCCCTACCACACACCCCTCCCAACCCGATTATCGCTCTTATGTGTCAATTTCTCAATGCGCGCGCGTGGGCCGCCGTAACCGCTGTTGATGACTTTTCCCGCCATCGCCACGACAGGCGCCCCTTTCCTCCTTCCGAAAAAAGAAGAGCCTCGTGGGCGAATGATGGGCCCACGTGGGCCGCCGGCCAATGAGCACAGAGGACGACTCACTGGAAGCAAGATGATGGAATGGGAGGGCTGGGAGGGGGGTGAAAGTTTGGCGCCAGACAGCGTCCACGGCGAAGTTCAAGGGCACGAGTAAACGCGCACGATGAGTGAACAGAAGCTGAACAAATACACTCGTATTTACGCACGCCTCGAAGGAAGTTACCAACATTTGGGGAAACGGTTGACGATACATTTGTCGCAGTCGTTTCAGTATTCAGTTGATGTCATCCGGCGTGACTTGGAGAAAATGATTCATTTCTATAAGTAAACTTAACTCCGGTTGGTATCTCAGATTTTTTTATGGTGCCTCCGAATTCGGTGAAACCACTGGTATTAAGTTTTAACATGGGTTCTTTGACATATGAAATATGATATCTAATATTTGCCAACGTGAGTTCCCAAAGCAATAATTTTAAGTCCCAGTGGGGACTCGGGTAAATGGTAGTTCCGGCTTATTTGGCAGATCGTACGTAATCTCTTCGATCTTTGGCGCCAAGTATTTCAAAATATTCGTTCACCATTTTCAGTTTTAAGCACTAGAATTATAATGCCGAGAGAAAAAGTTGCTGTTAAGGATTCTACAATTTGGAAATTGCATTGTGTGAAACCATTTTAAACTTATTGCTAAATTCAGGTATTTATTTAAGGTGACAGTATGTGTATACTCAAGACGGTGGCCAAAAACGCTTCCGCCGACGTCAACGCGTTTTTATTTTACGGCTCTGCTGCTCGCGCAAGCCTCTGAAAATAGGGACTCGTATTTAGCATAAGCGTTTTAACTCTTCACCTGTTGCTGTTTTCATAATTATGTCGACCGTTGAAGGAACGTAAATTTGTTGAAAATCTGGAGATTGCTATGACACGCAAGACGTGTGGGTACTTATTAAAAACCTTTGCAGTAATTCTTAATGAGAATCATTCATCTCATCTAACTGAAGGGGTGTTTTCGGCTGTGAGGTTCGAAACCTCTTTAAGGGAATTATAGTATCGTATTGGAAGTCTCTCAGGTGTACATTTGGTTTTTTGTACAACACTGCGTTAATGTTTCAGCTGCTGTTGGTTGTGTCACACCTCCGGCCTCAAGGTGATATGCTTAGGAAAAGAATCCCTCCGAGTTACTCATGTTGTCAACTGAATGTTGGTCGCTCTATGCCTCAAAACACTCCTCTTTTTCCCTTTGCAGCAACAGCCATCTCTCTCTCTCCCTCTCCTTTGCCTCCCTTCCCCCCTTGCTATCTCCTCCCCTCTCTCTCTCTCACGCACTTGTTCCCTTTCCCCCGGAGAAGGCGTACCATCCGTGCCCACCCCTGTCTCCGCGGACGTGCCATATTACTCAAAACAAGGGGCTGCTCTCTCTTGGAAGTCCCCTTTTTGAAGTGCGGTGGTGTCGTTTCGGGATCTCCCTCCAAGTGCGGGAGAGTCGGGAGCAAACTAATGCGGGCGCAGTCCGCAGTCCTGTGGCACACCCACCCACCGCCTCCTCTTCCTTTTTGCATTCCATTTTCGTCTCTTTTCTGTATTCACTTTGAACTGAGCACTCCAGTTGTTTTGGTTACGCCATCTTCCTGAAACCTCTCGAAACGGGCCCGAAAAGGGCTACTCCCGGCCACTCACTCCCGGAGAGTCCATCTTGAGGCGGCCATCTTCCTCCTCTCTGGCGTTTTCCCTTTTTGAATTTTCCGAAAACAATATTTTTTTCAAATTTAGCTCTCTGCATGAGTATCAACATGGCAAAATTGAAGATGAGGGTCATCATTCGTTGAAAGGTCCTGACGCGTGGAGGAAGCGAAAGCATACTGAGGCTATCCGATGTCAAAATCATTTCTTTGCTGGAAATAAATTAGGTCTTGTGTATGGTAGTGGCCAGTTTGTTCAAGTGAGTCTTTGGAAGGTATAATCTAAATATCTTCCTCGATAATTAAATTGTTTTCAATTTTCAAATGAAAGCAATTTAATTTAGTGGCTAAGCCCTTCATTGGTCTTCTGGTCTTCATCAGTTGAGTCGAGTACGAGCTTCTTTTAATCTTATTTAAGTCTTCTCATCATTGGTTTTTAGAGTCACCTTATCGTCCTGAATGAAGACGTGGAATATCCTTCATAGATTGAGGTATTTGACTTTGATTACGAGATAATTTGAAGAAATATGAAAAACTTTCCGCAGATAAGATTCCTTTGTGACCTCCGCCTTATCAGCTCTAGAGACTTTCCGACTTCTTCCAAAATGGCCATTGGTATATTTCCCAACCGCTTTTCATGGTAAACCTTTGGGGATTCATGGCTTTCCAATTCAACCTGAGATCAGAAATCGATGGTTTAGTAAACGATTATTTTGGAATTGTGATGTCCAATATTCAGAAGTTGAGTTTTCCCGTCATGATCTCTCTTTTTGTAATCTGTTATTCCGAGAGCTTTCTCAAAGTGCCTCTATAGTAGAGGGTGAAGAATCAACCAAGTAATATCTACCTATATCAAAACTTGCCTTTCGTTTTCGGGCGTCTAGACACTTGACTCAATTTGAGGTAGACGCGATATTTTTAGATTTCAAAAAAGCCTTTGATAAAGTTCCACATTCCAAATTACGTGTTAAGCTAAAAGCCTATGGGATACATCACGATATAATTTGCTGGATTGAAGATTTCTTAAGTATCCGCGAACAGAGGATAGTTCTAGATGGCGTTAATTCAGATACAGTTAAAGTCACATCCGGTGATCCCCAGGGAAGTGTCATTGGTCCCTTATTATTCCTTTTGTATATTAATGATATCACCACCGTCGTTACGAGTAAAATTCGCCTTCATGCGGACGACGCAGTATTGTACAGGGATATCAACACAGAGTCTGATAGAATTGCGTTGAAGAAAGACTTAGAAGGAATAAACGAATGGTACGACACTTGGCAGTTAGAATTAAATTTTAATAAGAGCGTTGCTATAAATTTTTGAGGAAGAGTAGCTTAACCAACGAGGCGTACACAATTAATCACGCCGTACTAATAAATGTAGAGTCAGTTAAGTGCTTAGGAGTGGCCCTTACTCAGAACATGTAGTGGGGGAAGGATATACGAGAAATTTGCGGACTGACAAATCGTAAATTAGGCTTTATTAAAGGAATACTAGGAAAATGTGACGAGAAAGAAAAGGAGCGATGTTAGCTTTCTCTCGTGAGACCTCACTTTGAGTACGCCGCTAGTATATGGGACCCTTACAAAGTAGGGCTAGTTTCAGATATAGATCGAATACAACGGAGGGCAGCTAGATTTGTTAAAAATTGTTGCGATAAACATAGTAAAGTTACTAAATTGTTGAGGGAAGTAGGGTGGCAACCTCTATCAGATCGAAGGGAGAAATATAGGTTAAATCTTTTACGAAAATTTGATGTAGACAATTTTTTGCCGGACATTCAACATATTTTGCTAGAGCCAAATTGTTATGGTAGAAACGATCACAGGAATAAGATTAAGGAAATAGACTGCAGAACTGATAGATTTAAAATATCATTTCTTCCACATACAATAAGGAACCATAATAGTTGCGATAGATCAGTTCTAGGATACTGACTAGGTAAAATAGGATTTTCAGTGCTAAATATCTTAACGTGAATTTTAGAATCTAACCTCGCATGCAATTTCCTGCATGATATACTCTTGCATGTTTTAGTACCTTGTAGTGCTATTGATTTGTCGCATTAATAATAATAACCAGTAGTTGTATCTTGAGTAGTGTACTGCATGGTGGCATGTTCGTCCATGTGGCACACTCCTGGTTTCTGGTCTGATTGTGTACCGTTGTCCTGACTGCTTTTGGCCCGAGCCTGGCATTCGGGGGAACGTGCGCGGTTCTGCTTTGAACTGTGACGAGTGCTGCATGCCTGGTGTGGAATCACCCCGTGCCACACATCCTACTGGTGGCTTCCAAGGTATTTTGTAGAACTAGATTTTCCTGAAATACCTCCTGGAAGCTGGAGACGCTTGTCTTGTTATCGTGTGCTTTCCCATTTTGCTTTGCTTTCTTGGACGCCAATGAAACACGCCGACCGAAGAGGAGCCGCCGACCGAAGAGGAGAACAAAGTTGTTATTAGATGGTGTCAGCTCAGACGAAGTAAAAGTTACATCGGGTGTTCCCCAGGGAAGCGTGATAGGCCCAATTTTATTTCTTCTCTACGTAAATGACTTGAATGCAGTATTAGAAAATAGCAAGCTCCGTCTTTTTGCCGATGATGCAGTAGTGTATAAGGAAATTAGAAATGAAGAGGACAGACAGTTTTTAGCTAAGAATTTAGATGCGATTGATGATTGGTGTGATAAATGGCAACTAGAATTACATTTGAAGAAATGCGCGATTATGAATTTTTGGAAAAAGAATGGCTTTCCCCGGAATAACTATTGCATCAAAGAAAACAAAATATGTAACGTAGATTCAATTAAATACTTAGGCGTCACCATCACTGAAGACATGTCATGGGGGAATCACATCAGGGAAATAAGTGTAGCAAACCGTAGATTAGGGTTCGTAAAAAGGGTTCTAGGCAAATGCGATGAGAGAGTACGAGAAAGAAGCTATTTTACACTTGTCAGGCCTCATTTAGAATATGCCGCTAGTATATGGGATCCGTACGAGGAAGGTACGATAAAAGAATTAGAGCGTGTGCAAAGGAGATCCTCTAGATTTGTTAAAGGCCTTTATGATAATTGTATAAGTGTTACTAATTTAATAGAAGGACTAGGATGGGAATTACTATCAGAACGCAGGTTAAAATTTAGGTAAGTTTTTTAAGTAAATTCGAAACCGATTTGTTCACAGATGACGTTAGATATATATTGAGAGCCCCTGCGTATTATGCTAGGTTTGATCAGATTGACAAGATTAGAGAGATAGATTGTCGTACTGATAGATGTAAAATGTCATTTTTTCCGCGTACCATAAGAGAGAACAATAGGCAGCGTAGCAAAGGGATAGGTAGGTGAAATATAGTAAGAGTAGTCTGTAGTGCATGAGGCATGTAATAACAACCAATAATCCCTTTCTTATTATGTAGATATTAACCAGTTAGCTGCATGTGACCCTGTTATCTAGCATGTCTCCATTAAATATCCTAGATGCATGGCAATAGTGCATGTTTGGTGATCTTTAGCCCCTGCCACGCACCCTCGTGGTGGCTCGCAGGGTATTACGTAGATGTAGATGAAGAGGTGTACGCTTATTATGAACACTTCCCAGGCTTTCACGTCTTAGTATATGTCTTATACGTCATAGTATCTATTGTTTCATGAGAATCTTGGGTATTTAACTGCGGAGACATCCTATCCCGGATGTACGGCGGGGGAATAATGAATTAATATTTTTATGCGCGTGAGATAATCCTTCTGATACGCATAAAACCTTGCTATTTTTTATTTTTTCTTCATGTCCTCCACTCTTGGCTCTAACGACGCAATCAAAGCAGCTCACTACACGTCAATGCTTTGGAGACTACAAGCTTTATCGTCCCTTTTGTTTCCCTTCCCTGTCCTCTGTCTCTCTCTCTCTCCTTTTGCTCTTCAGCATGAGAGCGAATTGCAGCCGAATAGCAGTCGATGGCCTCGATGTGGTCGCCGCCTTTGAATTTCATTCGGTTCGATGGCTTGTCGCACGGCTCCCGTTCACTTTGAGTTCTCACAAAACTATCATCGCGTGGAAGTGTTGAAGTGATGTCGGTTGAAGAGTGGAGGACATAGTTATAGTAGTCCATATGCTCAAACTACATTCAATTGTCATGACTTGGGTTTGCGGCGAGGATTTCGAAATTGAAAGCGAAAATCACATGTAAAGGCGGATTTTTAGGAGAAAAGAGAAAGTGTGTCACCAAATTATTCCAATATATAGCGCTACATATTAACATAGCATTAAATTGCTGAAAAACCAAACCGATAGCATGCAATGTTTTCATATGTACAAATGAATATCATATGAAACAGATGAGTCATAGTTAGTAGAGAGTTATAGATTGGAAGTCATCGAGGGCGTCGATGGGGCTGCGTTGTAAACCACGACCGAAAATGCTTCCTCAGAGGTCTACGCGACTTTATGTTACGACTTGACTTTGCTGCTGGAAACATCTTTTTATATATACGTAATGTCATATAAAATACTAACCATATTTGATATATAGCTTTATATTTTCTATACAATAGTAACGGGAGGAAAAAACGGAAAGAATTGGAGGAAATTTATAATTGGAGCCTTCACCAATCACCCCAATAGGTGGCGTGAGCAGCACAAGCATAGATTTACCCAAAGAAGAGGAAACTCAAAGTATTTTATATTTCGGCAACACACACCCGCCTCCTTCAGAGAGTAATAAAAGGGAATCTTCTTCAGGTTCATCACCTTATGGCTGAAGGTGATGCCCTTCTATCACTCTGAAGAGGGCGGATGTGTGCCGCCGACATATAAAATCCCGTGGGTTTCCCTTTTATTGGTGGATGCCTATTTTCGGTGCTGGTCCGTGACGAAGCATGAGAAGTGTGAAATTCAGTGTATAAGGAGATTGGGGTTTAAAGCAGTGAGCTCATCTCCTCTCTAGCAGCACCGAGCACCGAGAATTATATATATTGTATTTTGTGAATGGAAGGAACTTCGCCTATTCTGAATTCGTCATTTGCAATTATTTCAATCATCGAAATTCAATGATTACATCAATGGCTTACGTTCTTTAATTCTTATTTTGAACGAATGCAACAATTTCCTGCAATGAAGTCAACCGTGATTTTTTTCACCCACAAATGCCTACCTATTGGCTGGTTACAAACCATTTTGCGCACTCCTCCAGTGAACGTGGTTCATGTGTGCTTAAGTGTTCCAATGTGCGCGAACTTCAGCACTTTCAATGGAAAGCTCTCAATGACTTATAATAATGATCTTGAGTACCAAAAGACTTGCTGCAGAACGCTCGAGTACAGAATTTGTGACCGTGAAACCGTTTCGAGTAGACACAGGAATTATGAATGCTCTCCTTGGAATTTGCCGTGCTATTTGTGGTGAGGGTGTCGTTCAATACAACTGGGCCGGAGGGTCTGGGGATCGTCAGCGACCTCTCTGAAGCCCCACGCTGGCCGGGGCGGGGGATAGGCGGGGGGGAGGGGAGGGGTGAGCTGGGGGGGATTTAACCCCCCCCCCCCACAACCCAGCCATGAGGGGAGGAAGACGGAGAACTCGGACACCTTTGAAACGAGCACTCTTGAGTTGAGAAATATCCGCTCCGAAGTTGGTTGGATGTGGTCACTCCTTGACTCTCCTGTATCTACAAGTCTCATGGTGAGATGAGTCGAAACGGGACGATAGGTAATTGCGAGGCATCCCGTTTTTCGAAATGCATGCGTTAGAAGCAATTAGAAATGTTTTCTCGCCGACCTTCCATACAGAACTAACTTCATCCTCCGTTTCGCAGTATTTTCGAAAGTTCCCTCGCCCATGTCTCGTCCATTGCGTACAGCCAGGAACCTGTGCCAGATCTATAAACCTCTAACAAGCGGAAAGGTCACTGCGAGTTGCGTGGATTTCCTCCAATTGCGGGTTAAACGGTCATCTCCTCGGATGTTCCTGATTACGTACGTTGCTTGGATACGGGACGAGGGATGGGGAAATTGCATCTCGCACGCAAGATGGTTGAAATGCGTTCACCTTCTCAAAGAATCCCAGAGAGTCACATTTGCAAATTTCATCATCCAGATAATGTAATTCGTGTGAGTGCATTCCGCAGGGTGACATTTCTTACGTGCGCTGAACGGGAATATAGCCGAGGACTTTGATGCGTCCCTGCTGACTCCGCGCTCACCTCGTGAGTAATTCGCACGGTTGCAGGGCAGGTTATGCCCCTCTCCTGAAGTAGAAAGTAGTGCTGCAAACATTTCCTAGAATATATGTATGCGGCGTGCAAAAAGGACGCTCTCATTGATATTTTCCGTTCTATGCGAAATTAGAATGAAATTATTAATATATAGCAGAACCTCGCTCAATCGATACCAATGGGGGCGGTACCTTTTCGTATAACTTTTTTTTGTAAAATCTATTATTAAAATTCTAAGTTAATTTTGTTTTAAATACTTAAAACTGTTTTTTTCTAATGTGTCATTAATTAAAATGATCAATCGATAAGAATACGTCGCGAATAAGCGATATTTTTTAATAATCGAAGGTTTTCTTCTGCATTTTTTCCTCGTAACATTAGCTGACAGCCTTTTTTCTGTCCATCTCTCGATCAGGAGTTCATCAGCAGGCATTGATTGCTTCGCAATCTGAAAATTAGCTATCATTTTACCAATTTTATAGCAATTAGCCTTTGATACCATTCTACTCTCCTCCATGGTACGGATTGGTGTTTCATTGATTATGCAGTTTCCTTTAAGCGAGGTTCCATATAACGGGGGTTTACTGAATATGTGAACCGCTACACACCCCGAATTTGTCAGTTTTCCCGTAGTATATTGTATTACTGACCTTATTTTGAAGAAAAATTGAGGAAGACCAAGGTTGGAATAGATGAGACAAAACAGAAGGGACCATAAGTGAGTGAGTAAGGAATTACAATGGCGAGACGAAGCGGTTGGTCAAGTGGCAAGAGGGAATTGTGGCTCAAATATCTTCTAATTGATCGATTCTAATGCCGATGACGAGTTTCTCTTAAGGAAAGTCGATTAGAATGGCAAAGTTTAAAAGGACTTCCTTCCGGAACGATCGCGCACCATGTCTTAACCTGTGGTTCCCATACTCTTTCCCCCACGGAGCCTTGATTGGAGCAAACGTTTCTCATGGAAGCCGTCGGAGTATTTTGTGTTTTGCTCTAACCAGGTTCTATGGGGTATTTTATAAACCTATGGAAGTATGAATAATAATAAGGCTAATATTAAAGAATACAATAGTGGAGAACGCTGGATGGAAGCAGATTGATGCATAATTTTTGTGATTTGAGTCATGCTCGCGACTGCCGCGCGTGGATTGCTCGAGAAGGGCTCATGTTTGGAGCACCGTTTGGGAAACGCCGGTCCAAACCATCCGAGGGGGAGGGTTTGGAATTATAAAGTACACCGACGCAGCTGGAAATGCAGGAGAAGAAGAAGAAGATGTATTCGAGCGAGGTGGGGGGGATTTCCCGCGAGAGAGAGAGAGCGTCGCGTGAGCATTATATTGGTATTCTGTTCCTTTTCCTCTTCTTCTCCTCCTCAACCCTAAGGTTGCTTGACATTCAAATTCTTTCTTTCCAAAGCTAGTCTCTTGATTACAGAGTACCTCCTCCCTACCATTATCTCATTCAGGTATTTCCCATTCCTCAGGTGATTCCCAAAAAGCATACAGAGCAGCTTTTATCGATGTTGTTTCTTGTCTATATGAACGAACATATGCGTGTCATTGTAAGTGAATATTAACGTTTTTTAGGTGTACGCGTAATTACAAAGGGAAGTATCATTTCAGCCTCTATAAGTTTCCGCCGTCATTTGTTACATTACCCGTAGATTATGGCTAATTTAGTTCTCTAATTTATATTTGAAATGTGATGACAAGATTTAACATTAGTATATTCAAAAAGAAACATAATGAAAATTACCAAGGATATTCAAGATTTCTGGGAAGAAGTAACCTGTATTTCAAAATATTTGTTGCCCCGATTTGTCTACACCTCGTGACCTCTAACCCCCGTTGGAGGTCTAAGGATTCCAAAAGAAATCTGAGGGCCTTACCATCGGCTCGGGTATGAGTCGACATGCTCAATGCCCTGATTCGCTCTTCGTCACCCCTCTGACCTTGACTGTGACCTTCCAGAGGACACTGTTGGATTTTAGAAAACGAAAGTGGTTCCTTTGCGTTCGTCGCGCTCAAAAACCCTTGGTTTAAAATGTTCACAAACAATTTAATATTTTCTTGTTCCTCGATTTTTTTTTTACATTGAAGCTCCTTAAACAATATTTGAATTTGGCTTTGGTCTTCCATTCTGGGGTCATAAGGTCAAATTTCTGGAATTCACTTACACTCAGCAAAGCACATAACATTTTGCTATCATTGTGCCAACATCACGGAAGTGTCTAAAATTAGAGGCCCAAAATGACGCACGATGAATGGAACAGTGTTGAAATGAGACATTATGGCTTTCCGCGGAATTCCGCGTTCACTAACTTACGCGTTTTTTTACCTCTTAAGATTTTGTGAATGTCAAATACTCTTCCTTTCTGAAGAAAAAGCAGGGTAGAGCAATAATTATTGATAAAAATATCAAAAGAAAACATTAATTTAAATTTCAGAGGGGATTACAGCCTAAAATATATTTATGTGGTCAAACGAACTTACCTCAGTTCTCAATTCCGCTGTAAAAATATGCATCCCTATTGAGGCAACTTAAAAAAAAATCTGAAAGACCTAATTTTCTAAAAAATTCGATCATTTAATATTTGTGATAAAGTTGAATAGTTCAGTGTTGGAAATCATACTAATGAAGTTAGGGTTTACTTTGTGGAAAGTTACAACGCTAAGCATTATTGATGTAGCACTTTTTACAATTTCACACTTTTTGTGCCAAGTGTTTCATCATTAATGTTTATCAAATAAAGTAAGTCACTTTTTTCCAAGATCTCTTGTGTTACATCACCTCCATATCATCATATGGTTTTTGGCTCATCTCCCTATCTCATTTAACTAATAAATTCAGGCTTGACTAAGTGGAACCTCTTCATATCGGAAATCAAAATATTCAAGTAATGGTCCACTAAATAGATTTATTCTTTACGACCCGGGTTTCGTCAAGAATAAATCTATTTAGTAGACCATCACTTGAATATTTTGATTTCCCAATCTCATGTCTAGCAACAGGTAATAGGTGTCGGCGTGAAAAAGATCCAAATGCCGGGTGCCTCCCCAACCCCCCCTCATCATTATCGGCGTCGCCTTTCGCGGTCCTCGAGGCCTCGGAGAAAGTCACCCCTGACCTCCGCCCTCCCTGACCTCCTGCGACCCTGTGTGTATGTGTGTTTTTCCGTATCCATGGATGCACACGAGTGCGCCGTCGAGTTGACCCCGAGGAGGAGAGAAAGTTGGCGCGGGACCACGAGGAGGTCCGCTTGGCGGGGCGGAGAAAGCAAACCTGGGAGAGTGCGTTCTCTCTCGAGAGTCCCACTGAGCCCCAAATGATGCCGCGGTCTCAATCGCCCTCCGACGCGGGCACGCACATCCTCCGACTTTCCTCGGTCGATTTACTAGCCTAATGGCCGATTACAAGAACATTTAGTTATGGAGTCAATAGTTATGGCATCCGTAAAGTTATACATCTCATAAAAATATTCGGGTTGCAGGTAGACATCTACTAGTTACGTAACTTATTTACCAATAGTCAATAGCTTCGAATATTCGATCTGATGTTATACCACCGGATAAAATATATGAAAGTTGAGCTTATGAATGATTGTTAAAGCACACTATAATTGGTCAGTTATAATAAACTAACTGGTCATCCGTCGCAAAGCAACTCTTTTGTTTCCAGGCGGTTCATTGCGCATCCGCTATCTAGGCTACTTATGGAACTCATAACTCCTTGCCATGGCTTATGGGCCCCATAACTTTATAGAATACATGTGTGTCGTTCGTGAAACTGGCTCTAAGTCTCGGGCCTCCTCTGTTGTAAATTTCCATGTTTACGGAATATAATTATGTGCACTAAAGAGTCCATACAAACTGTTAACTATGGGCTATTACCAGTTCTAATTTGTGTGATCTTTCTTACATATTTGATATATTTATCTATCAGTGTTTTACTGTTTTGTTGAGTTTGGCGGCCTCTCGGTGTTTTATTCGGTTTTGCCACTGTCTTTGGACAATTGCCGGGCCATGACAGACCCCGTAATTGTTATTGGGTTACTATACCTATATATTCCAGTAATACTTGTATATTTTCATTCCCTGAAAAAGCGAGAGCTTAAAGTGAGCGTTCTATTCTGTTTTGTTATTTGCTATGCATTTCATTGCTTTTAGCGCGGAATAAACATTTTTTTGGTGTGAACTCTCTCCATCCGCACCGCCCTTTCGATCTTCTTCTGTTTCTGTGGCACCGGGGAGCGTGACGTTGGGCACCCGAGGAATGGGGAGCGAGTCTTTATTAATTCTTTCGAATTAACGTCACAATTTGTTGATTTAAAAATGCGTATGTTATGAGGACAAGTAATAGTAGTGAATGCCCAAGAGAAAACGGAGATTGTTAAGCAGTGCGCATGGGAAGTAGGACTACCAAATAGATGACTACTATCTGCATGTCACTCGCATTCCCCTCGCGTTATGCGACATCTATTAACTGTTGTTAGACATGAGATAGGGAAATGAGACAAAAAGCCATATAAAGGTGATGTAGCGCAAGAAATCTAGGAAAAAAAGCGAGTGGCATGCAGATAGTAGTCGAAGGTGAGCAAATATGTCCTTGGTAGAAGGGCAACACCAGTGATGTGCAGTACAAGTATGAAAGGCCTCACCGTTGCTGAGGGCGATGCTTAGGGTTCGTATGGGTTGAAGGGGAAGCGATGGGGAGGAGTTTAATGGTCGAAAGGAGAAGGGTGCATGGAGAGGCAGTTTATGCTCCGCGTGCGAGTATAAGTAATATAACTCACGTTGAAAAATGAAATATTGACATCCTTTGCTCATAATTTTCTCTGCGTTCCTTTTCCGCCGGCACAATTTGCTTAGTTATCCTTAGCTTTAGATTCCGGAATGTCGCTTTTAAAGGTGCCCACCATTGTCATTGCAGTTTATATTGAAATCAACCGACGCCTTCGGTTCATGGAAGTGATTGGCGATTGCAGTGGAAGAGTGAACGGCGTGAGAGGAAGAGGTGGAGGGCGGCGATATTCACGGGTGAATATGGGAGAATCCGAAGAGGGGATGGATAATGGAAATCATTTGAGAATAGGAGAGCGTGCATGAATCAACGCACAGGTGCACAGGGCTCAAAAGACACGGGAAGATAATGATGTGGGAGATAATTAAAATTATGAAGATAGTTGCCAAGGGAATGCGGCTAAAACTAAATCATTTTACTTAAACATTGTTAAATATTAGTGCACGTTATATTCCACGCTTTATTTCACCTAACATCAACCATTATCAAGGTGTCCCTTGGTAATGGTAACATGTGCTGAATCCTTGAACAGCTGCTCTGAGTAACTAAAGCATGATTTAGTGTGTGGACGGCGTGTGTTTTTCCTTCGATTGACTGTGAATTAATAAACGAACAAAGTCGATGAAGAAATATTTAAATGAGCGCACTATGACATGATTCATCTCTGTGTTTATATTTTGAGCCATACTGAAATCGCCGGAGTGATTGACGTGGCGACTCACCCTAAATCGTAGCGTAGGGTAGAAATTAAAAGGAGAAAATCGAATTATCCTTTGCGCTGGCCTACAGTTTACTTGATGAAGTCAATGGAGACAGATGATAGGCTTGCGCTTCTCGGAATGCAAGTGAAGCTGGTCGTTATACTGATGTTCATTACGATTGATTCAATAAACTTTTGATGATCAAATTTATTTTTGGAATTTCCTTTACATCAACGGATTTACATTTGAACGTAGTCGGAAAGCATAAGGCCGGCGTTTGGCTGCTCCAAGGAAGGCACAATCACATATTGCTGCCACCCCCGACGCCAAAAGTAATGGGAATCAATGGAACTTATTTATTATTGCAATCGAAGAGGAGCGCGTTTTTTATTACGATTCCACCATCTCGGTCATTCCTTTTTTTGCATCACTCCACCATTGGCATCGACTGAAGTGGAGAAACATGTTTTTATCCGATCAGTATTCTTATGTAAAGGTCTTGTCCGATGACCGCCTTTAACGAAGCCGGGTTTTGAAGTCTTCCTGCTCTCATTAATTAACCCATTAAATGAGTTTTAAAATTACTGACGTTTAGTGTGTAAAAATGACGGCTGAGATCACTTGGTCCCTAGCCCGATGATTTGTTAAACATTTATTCCGTTAGAAAATAGGCTTCCCTTGGTTTTGAACCCAAAACCGTAGTTATTTTCCTTTGCTTTAATCCCTGGGTCACCCCAGGGGTGATCGCGAAAAATTGTATTTGCCCCTGTAAAATTGGCAAACTTTTCTTCTTCATTTAATTAATTTTTTTATGAGATGCGCACTTGGTTTATATTTGCCCTTCTTAAATAGACCATTCAGCACACATTCGTTTTCATGAAATTTTCTGTCCGACCAATATTTCAGTCCCTGACATCGCATCATCGCTCTCATTTTTATGATTAATTAGGTTAAATATTCAAGCGCTGTGCGGGACCTTTTCCCGTGATCTGATCGGATCGACCCGGGCATCAAAATTCTTGTATCGCACCGTGGCACCGAACAAGACCTACCCGACTCGAAAATATTGACTTTCATTTTTTTGGTCCACTCTAGCCACACCTCGGTCATGTTGTCTTTGTATTGGAACATGTTTTATGGTAACTTCACATAATGTCCTTGGAACACCTGGAACCCAGTCATACCCCTTCGCGCCTTTTGAAGATGGCTCTCTCTTCATTCAATTTGTAAAATCCTGGGAAGCGGCTCTCATTTAATGATTTCCTCCTCAATGATTCCTTCTCCACGCCCCCTCATTTGCTTCTGTTGCATTCATGCATCGCTCAATGCGCTCTATCCCGTCCTTCCGACTCCTCTTATTCTTCTCTTCAGTGTCTCTTCTACAACGTTCACTCACGCGGTCTACTCCTTCCTCCCGCGGTAATCACCCTTCCACTTGTTTCGTTATTCGACCTTTATCATATTTGGACATGGAAAAACCAACTAATATCACTCCTTTCACATATCTTCGGATCATCAAACACACCAACCCTTCCAATTCATTCAAATCATCGTCGTCCTCCCTTGGTGTGCTGCCTCATCGCTTCCCTTTCAACCCATATGAACCCTAACCATCGCCCTCAGCAACCGTGAGACCTTTAATACTTGTACTGCACATTATTTTTTTAACTTGAAATAAAATGTAATATCTCTTTGACGAAATGATGTAAGTATGAATAGAAAACTTTCGGGGACGCTGTTTGGATTTTTCCTCTATAATCTAGATGGAAGCCTCAGGGAACTTTCTACAATCAACTGCTGGCGATCATAATATCCTACCGCTGCTTTTCAAGTCGGTGACCTCGAGCCGTCTCCAGGTATCTCGTCTTTGCGCATCCCGTCCGCAAAAACTCAAAATGGTCACTTTTACAAAAGACTCGCCACCCTTTTTCTCTCTCTCGTCAGCAATCCTTAGATTGGTTGGAGGCACGTCTCAATTTTCTTCCGTCTTGGTCCATTCATCTCACACAGGTTGGAGTGGCTGACGTCGTCCATTACTTGGTTTTTTTTACTGAAGACTTGATCTTACCTGTTTTTTTTCCTTCTACCATTCCTTAAAAATTTTGTTTATAATTCCTTGGCACCTTAGAATTGGAATGCATCTTTGCTCTCTTTCAAGGCCTTCCATGTGGTCCGTTATTCTACTAGCCGTCGTGGCACTTATTCATTTTCCACTCTGTCTTAATCCACCGCATCTAAAGGAGTCCCCCGTGATACCACTTCTCGAAGGATTTTAATTTTCTTCTTTTCGCCTGCTCAATTGTCCAACAATCTTTTCCGTATCGTTCTACACTCCAAACATGTAGGAACTCATGTCTTATGCTAAAGCTGATGTCGTTGGCGCTTTTTATTGAATGCTATCTTAGCCTCAGCGATCCTCATTTCAATCCTTCTGTTGCTTCGTCCATTAGGAGGTATACAACTGACCTCTTGCCCCAGGGTATTTCTCATTAGTGATCACGATGGGAAAATTTGTCGGACGACGGTCAGTGTGACTTCCGAGGTCTTCTCCCGCTGCGGGACTCGACGCGAGCCCTCCAACGAAGGGATGTCGTTGATGTGAACCTCCCCGCCGTCAGAAAGGTCAGCATACGGTAGGGTCAAAATTAGCCCTGTAATAACTGCATGGATTACAATTTCAATATTTCTGAGGGAACGTATTGCTCTTTCCCGTAGTTTGGATGGAATAGTTGAAGCAGATGGGTCGACATTTCAAACGGCGTTCATTATTTTAAATCTTCTGACTAAGAAGAATCCCTGACGATTCGAGATGTATGTTTTCTTGCACACTCGCGCAATATAGGATTTTAATCGACTCAGCACGAGGACGAGATATTCAAATATCACTCGAGGGAACTGTTTTTTTTTTAACTGGAGAAATACTACTTTCCTCGATTTATATTTTATCCAATTTATATTAACCCACCATAATTAATTCGTCCACATTATAGACCGCATTAGTATGCGTACTTACTTAATAACTGGGTATTCTAGTCACAAAAAACAATACTTTTGCGCCGCCAATATAATAATATTTACTTTCTGCTTTTTACAGTTGCTGAAATGGAAATATAAAATAAATAAAATTCGAACATGGTCTCTCCGTAATGAATGGGGGAAAATCTCTCTCGATCTTCCTTGAATTTCTCAGTTTTGATTCCTGTCGCCGCAATTTGTTACCTCGGATAAGAAGCATGTGCGAATGCGCTGTAATGTGTGCAGCGACGCATAACTGCGTCGCACGGAGAGCGTCCTAAACCAATCCCTTTCTTCTTCCTTCCTTCGCAGGCGGTGACGGTGCTGGGGACCTTCGCTCCGTGGCTGCTGCCGCGCCGCTGGCCCCTGGGCACCGTGGTGCTGTGGGCGGGGCTGGCGCAAGACGCCCTTCTGCCCCTGGTGCTCGCCCTCGCCGACTCGCGATTCGCCGGATGGGCCAAGAGGGTCTACAGTGGTGCTCCTGCCTCTTCATCCTCGCCAACCACCGATGAACTCAGGTAATCCACAAAATCGTCCGAAGGGCCCCCTCCCTCTCTCTCTCTCTGGTTTGGGGATCGCTAGCGGTCATTCCTTACTCCATAATATGTATGTGCTAGTTTTACTCACACCACAACACCCTTTTGCCGATCTCATGACGGATGGACGTCGAGTTGCCTTTGAAAGGCGTTAACCCTTCCACTACAGTCGCTATCTCCCACGCGCCGAACAGCGTTGTCAGCTCTTGGAAATGAGTGCACGTTGGCTCAGGCTCAAATAATCTCACGCGATGCATATGGCAACTCCGCCTATCCGCAACCAAAGTGAACCTCACGGCAGTCAGTGAAAGACTAGACTTCACCCCTAAATGCAAGGCTTGCTACGATTGGTGGGAACAGTGGAAGGCAAACATGCGTGCTCAAAGTCGGCCGTCATGAGTTGGTAAAAAGTCGACTAGTCCGCTGTAACTAATAATACAGGCAATATTGCAGGCCAAAATACAGGCTATTCGATTTCGTAATTATATTTATTCATGCATTACTAATTCACTACTTGCTCGCGGTAGTAAATACCTGTCAACTGATCATGTTAGTTTTAGTCGTAGGTATACACATGTGAGGTCCCCACTTTTTGAAATCACTGCGTCCTATTTCTCCATGCAACGATTAGCGATTCTCTCATCGTGTTGTACACTCAAACGATCGAACAGTTTTTTGATCACCTGCTGCCGTATATTTCTTACTTCAAAATTTATTTAGACGTGCACTATGATAGTAATGAAAATATCACTCCTTTTCAGGTTCAATAATCATGTGAAATCCTATAGGACTGCTTCAATATTACCACCTCATATACTCAATATGAAGTATCTGGTTAATAAGGCTGTTGAAACGGGCTGAAATATCGGTGATAGACTGAAAAAGTAGTAAATAAATGATACAATTATAAGTAGTTAGTGTGTGTTTTGTAATTTTTTAATAGAAGTTATTCGTCTAACTATGGTAAACAGCATATAATATCGAAACGTTAAAGGTATCTTTGCCTACAGCACTTGGGTGAAGGAGGCAGAGCTGTTATTTAGTAGTGTCCGTAGAGGCACGTGAACTCAGGAAAATGTGTCGCCCAATATGTTGTTAGTTATGGATATCATTCATGTCATACTTTGCTTATGATCTTTATTTCCAGTTTTTATCATAAAATTGCTCGCAAATCCTAGATTATACGTGGAAGATGATGGATTAACCTAATTTTTTATTTGAAATTATCATTGATATGTTCTCGTATGCGGAATTGAAATCTGGAGATAGACGTCTATTGTTTGAGGCAGGAACGCATGCCGAAGCGAATGGTGCGAAACAATAGGAGGCGCTAGTGTAGTATTGCATTCGCCATCGGGTGGATTAAGCGAGAAATAATTTCTCATAAAATTCAATTAATTTGGTCTTATCTTTAAGGAAAATGTCTCACCTCTCCAAAGATACCAAAATATTAGCCACTTAGACATCATCTTTTTCGAATTATATTTAAAAAAATCAAAGTCATTTTTGTGTGAAATGCTACGGGAATGAACTTCGCAGTGGGACTAAATTTTAGAAATAAGAAACTCTTAAGTATTCATCAGAAATGTAATGGTGTGTAGCGTGTATGGTTTTACTTAAAAAAATAGATTGATTATGCATGGTAGTAATACTCCCATCTTAGTAAAAACATCTTTGAGTATTAGGGCGTTTTCAGCTTACGTCATGATAAAAATGAGTCAATTTATTGAATTATTTGAGCACAATTCGTCAATTACTGAGTTTTCCATCAATTAAAAAATATATTTTTCATTATTTTTACATTATTCTCTCTATGATTCTTACATCCGCTGAAGTAAAAAAAATTAAAGCTGAATATGGTGTCCATATTATGACTAATGAGGGAAACATATGGCTAAAAACACCTTCAGGTGTCTCTGGGTCACGTATTCCAGCAGTTATGGAGGCATAAATATAACATCATTGAAGTGTGTTCCATTAATAAGGATGGGAAAAAGTAGGGTTTCCTTTGCTAGCTTTACTGTAATTTTGTGTTTAAGTGGAAATGTAAACATTGGCTCTTAAGAAGATTCCTCAGATTACAGCAGAGAAGCGTCTATGTGAACGAGAGAGAATATTTTACCTTATGACTTAAACTGTTTATAAGGAGCGAAGAGCCCTAGAAAGTGGAATAAGAATAAAATATAGGAACATTACCAACAATTTATTTAAGTTATCGTAGCGAATTACCACCATAATTGAAATTAAATGCCGTGGTTCCATTCGAATGTCGCTGCAGTCGGCTCCTTGGCCCAGAGAAATGCTATCATTAAAAAGGTATTCGTGCAGTAATCGGTATTCGTTTTGTGCCTAAATTTTGGTTTTTATTGTATGACGCATTTCATCAGCGAAAGTAGGATATTCTCAACCGACTGAATAAAAAGGCGGAATTCAGTCTTTGTCGTGACCCTCGTAAGTCTTGGCCAGAGCCAACTTAAGAGGTTTTTGAAAGCGCGATGAAAAAAATCTACCTCTCCTGTAAACACTCAGGCGGCAGCACCATCAGCACCAGCAGCAGTTGCGTCAGCAGCAGTTGGAGCAGCGCCGCCGCGAGCAGCAGCAGCACCTCTTGCACCAGCAATTGCAGCAGCAACTGCAGGAGAGGAGGCGACGACTGGAGATGACCCTGGACTCGCCGCTGCCCACGGTCAGGGCCGACCACCACGAGCCCGCTTACGCCGTGGCGCCGCTCGTGCCGTCCCTGAACGCCTCGGGAGACAAAGGCGTGGACGGAGGCAAGGGTTTTCACCTGGTGGCGACACCTTGGAAGCAGGTGAGCAACTATGCGTCTACACTCGACACTCCCGTGAAACGCGAAAACGATTTATTAAATGTCACATCTGAGCTGTGATTCGTCGCCTAAAAATAATGTACGTACGAAGTCTGTTTTGTGGCTCTACTCGATTTGGTACCTGATTTCTCCATCTTTGATTGCTGTCACTTAAGGAAGTCCGAGCGAAATATCATTTTACTTAGAAATCAATGAATTTGGTCTCATTTGAAAGAAGAATATCTCACCCTCCTAGTGACACAAAATTTCAACCTCTTAACACATTATTTTCGGAGATATTTGCCAAGAAATACCAGCCCTTTTGGATGGGAAACGGTACGTGCATGCACTCCGTCAGAGACATTATTTAGAAAATGAGGTATTTTTAACCCCTAGATTTCGTAAAAAAACTAACAGTGTATAGTTTGTGTGTTTTCTCAATTATATTTGAAAATTAATCATATCGTCACCGCAGTAGGTTCTTGGGTATCACAAAAAACCTTTCGTTTTGAAGGGGTTACAAAGGCACCGCGGAAAAAAAATGAGTCAAGTTAAAAACTTATTTAGATATTTTTATTTAATAACTTACTATTTCTGTCATATAAAACTATATAATTGCACCATAAATAATGCAATATTTAATTGATGTGTCCTATAGCTTTTGTAATTATAACGTATTATTCGAGTGTGATCTCTATTATGACTAGGGAACTATCTCGCTCGGACTACCTTAAAGGGACTGTTTATGTAGACAATGTGCCGCGAGGGTCGAAAACGCTTCCTCAGACGTAGGCGAACTTTTATTTTACGACTTTTCTCTGCTACTTAAAGAAACTCTGTTTGTGCAGACCTCTGGAATTAGGATTAGTATTGAAAATAGACGTGGCCACTTTTCGCTTAATTTGCTCTATTCGAAATTATTCCGAACCCAGAAGAAACGGAGATTTGAAGTAGGATCTGTTGCTTTCTCGGCGTACGAGTTTCTCAAAGTTTTCTCGGAAATTTGTTGGGAACCACATGTACTTACTTTCGCGCTCCATATTTTCGTCTGCTGCAAAACATATGACAGCGGGAACTCTTTCATTGGCTCGGAGATTTGCGTCATGAAATCCGTGACGTAGCTTGAATGAACTTCGAGAGTCTTCGCCTCTTTCGTCGTGGCCGTGGGCAGGCCACGGAAAGATCTCCGTGGTGCATGCCGAATCGTTTAGCGGCTCCTCCGTGACACGGCCGCGGTCTCGAATTCTCGGAGACGGAGAGACAAAGTTAGCGCATAGGGGCCCAGGTGATCTCCATTACGCGCACGACTTTATTTCTTAAAAGTCTTTGCGTTCATTCTAAATGGCAATCCTTAATGCCTTCTCGCGTTGGACCGTCATCTGGTCGCGCGTTAGGACGACTCAGTAATAATCCTCGTGAACATCCATGGAACGCATTTTCCACTGTTAAGCCATCAGTGGCTCTGTTGTCCGGGGCGGAGTTAACTTCTGTATCCTCATAGAGAACTTAAGGGCAGAGAATGGAGGGGAAGGCGGAGATCTCTCTTTAGGCTGCGGAAGAATCCAGAACTAACCAGCGTTTTCGGCCGAGAGCTAAAGCCTTCTTAACTTACCGGTTAAACCCCCTTGGCTGAATGACTCAATTAATGCTCTCATGCTAATTTTTCAGGCATTAAAATGAACTCTCAATTCGTCGATGGATGGTATGAAAACCGTACATATAGAATCTCACACTCAATGGATGTGAAATCATCCAATCCTCTTTTGAGCACGAAAGCGACGTGCATAATATCAATGAACCCTGCCTATATATTCCTTAGAAGCTGTTCTTTAGAACGTAAGGAATTCTACAGAAATTGACTCTTTTTCTCCAGAACTAGTTCCTTTTCTAAGGATCTGTACGGAACATGAGAGCCTGACTCTATAGAACACATGTTCTGTAGAGTTATTTTCTGCAGAGCAAAATAACTCCTTACAAGCTGCTCTGTTGAACTTCAGCAACTCTACGGAAATATGTGAGGTTTCGGTTGACCCAGTTCCTTTTCTAAGAACCTAATTAGAGAGTCGTAGGGAATTCCAAAGAACGTCCTAAGGTATTCTGCAGAACGTCGTAGGGAATTCCGTAAAATGGCGTTTCAATACTTTAAGGAATATTTACAGAACGTTTTTAGAAATTCTGCAAAAGTATTATAAGGAAACTATACAGAATTTTTTAGCAGGGAATGAATGTTTTTTATTTAATTTTGCAAACCTCTATTGGCATTGGAGACATTATGAATTCGGAGTTACGCTCAAAACAGTCCCAATATACTCTACCATTTTACCTCCCTATTACCTTGTCCTTTACAATATAACTCCACCGGTGTCGTAACTTCCGCTGCCATACGCCCATGCGGCATCTCGCACTGTTGTATGTGTGGACGTAGAATCGCCAATTGAAGAAGTAGTGAAAACTCTCTGTCTATCTATCTCTGTCTCTCTCATATCTTTTCTTTCATCGCAGAAGAACTCAATCTCCGTGGAATCCCTGTTCACGTCCAAGTCGGACTTGAGCCAGCAGATGTCTCCGCCGTCGTATTCGCAGCAGACGCTGTCCATCCAGTCGTCGGGCCTGGGTTCGACGCCCAACAGCAGCACCGTGGGCAGCGGCCGAGACACGCAGATTCAGAAGTTCCCGCTCACCAATGGCTCTCTGTTCACCGTGGGTGCCGACGGCAGGTACCCCGTGGTGAGGAACTACAGGCGGGCATCGAACGGTGGACTCCAATGCGGGAGGATCGGTGAGTCGCTCGTTGGTTCGAGATAAGCCCGAGAAACACTAAACCAGGGACGAGCGAATGCTCTCGCTCTTCGTCCAAACAGTGAAACAACCAGCGATCGGGCTTGACTTCGTGGAAGAGAAAGATATTCATTTCGCATAATGAAACTTCACACTTTTCCACTCTTCTACGTAATTTAAGACTGCTGCGGGTTTGACCGATTGATGAGAGAGGCGTCTTATGGTCAGGAAATCCTTCCTATCGAGGGAAACGGGTCCTCAATGAAAGTGAGGAAAAGCACCAAGTGTATCAGTATTCAAAATGGAGCAGTAAGATGGTTCCATCTTGATAGTATATTGTGCAATGAGTGCGGTACAAGAGCGCATGCGAATGGGGAATTGGGCGAAGCGATGGCGACCAGCCGACGCACAGTGGAGTATTCGACCTCAAATGCTTGACAAAAGTCGATAAATCAAAGTACCTCGAAACTTGTGTTAAAAAGTTAACTATGTAAGGAATGCATACCATGAATACTAATACAACCACCTCGATCACTTCCAAGACAGCCGGAAGTCATTCGAAACTCTGCTATGTAATGAGAGACTGGTTAAATTTGCACAATTGCAAGTTATGTTTCATTAATTTTTTTTAAGAATAAAAAACACTGAATATCTAGTTTTTATATTAGGTATTTTGACTAAAATGTGTGTGTTCTACGATCGCATTCGTTTAAATTAAATTATGCCGTATTATATAGCTTTTTTGTGAATGAATATCTGAAAATAAGTAAAAATTTCAAAAAATAATTTTTAAGCTGTTTTTGAAAGTATGTCGGGCCTTTCGGGCAAAGGATAATCTTGAATTCAGATTAAGCAATAGTTGCGTTATACGTTGAAACAAAAAAATTGGCCCCTTTTTGCCCTTTTTCGAAGAAACCAATTTTACATCTGAGACGACCGCCTTAACAAAACGTCGAACATGACACGATTTGGTCTACCATGTTCGACCTTTCTGTACTGGTTTAATCAAAGCTCATTATTATATCATTTCATGTATATGTTTCCGAGGATGCTCTTTTTGATAATGATGATAACAATCAACAATAAAACATTTACAACAAATATTTTTATTTTCAGAAATTCTGCTTTTTTGATAGTTCAATATTTTCGAGTTTTACTTGTAGAAGTAACTTCATTAGACTTACCTCAATGCTATTTTCTTCAAAACCGATTTCAATTCTACTTGCAATGTTTTAACTATTAGTTACAACGATTATGTAGTCGTTTCAGCTGAAGGATGGGCACAAAAGGCGGCCAGTATGCATCAGTTTCGCGCATGACAAAAACCCTATGAATACCAAGTTTCATAAACAGTAGCATGTATTTTATAAATTTGGACGCGATATTGGATACCCCATTTTGAATTTCGTGGTTTGACATCAAATTTGAATCAAGCGCACCGAAAAACCGTTGAGTACCATGTTTCATTAAAATCAGCATTTTCAAAAATAAATTTGGACGCCATAATTGATACCCCATTTTGAATTTCGTAGTTCTGACATCAAATTTGAAATTAGCGCAACCAGATACTTTCAAGAACCACGTTTGAAACAAATGCAATGAGATCCTTAATTTTGGCCAGAGTTTGAGGTCAAATACTCCACTGTGCGACGCCCAAGTAGAGGTTACATACCTATTTGCAGAGGTTGGATTGGTTCAATCGAGTGAGCTTTTTTGTTTTAATGAAGGCACGCTCTCGAACATGTCGCAAGAAATAACGCACGCAGTGCGTAAGTGACCATTAAGCGTACACAAAAACCCGCGCGCCATGTACTGACATTTTCCCAGCACGTATGATTTAAAAAATTAGTTTATTGTCATGTTATTCATATTCTGGCTATCTGTAGAAAACGTGCGCCATGTCTGACTAATTTCGATAATTCATTGGCCGTTCATCCCTAAGATTGGTTGACTGCAGCCCTCCATCCCCATCTGATGTTTGTTCTCTTACTTGCTGGCAGTTCTTCTTATATACCTCCTTCTTAATTTCCCAATGCATTTATCCCTCGGTCTTCCTGTGGAGACATTTCCCCAAATTTTGTTATCCACTAACCAATTACGCCTCTGTGAGTGCCCAGTCTATTTCGTCCCTCTCCTCTCTAATTATGTTCCACTGTGTCCTCTCCTCTTCTACTCTTCTGTAAGCTTCATCATTTCTTATTTTGTCTATTTGATCTTCTGCCTCCTCCTTCAGTGCTTCAGGTCCCCAAGCCTTTGCTATTTTATCTGGCATGTATATACAACAAATGCTTACCCTGCCTCTCGCTATTTTTCTTGCAAAGTGAAGCTTATACTACATGGTGTTGACTGGAGAGGCACGAGGACAATATTCATCCATTTATTTTAAATCCCATTTTCGTGGGAAGCTGTTTATGAGAAGGGAAAAATCCCGAGAAATTGAATAAAAATAAACGATAGGCATTTTGCGGTCTTTCTTATGGTGACAAACTATCTGAATATTATTCTCCATTGAATTGTACATCGCCATTACTTTAATCTCTGGATGAACTCACATTAAGGTGCAGTTATTTTATTTTTATTGCTAATTTGACGTTTCCAGTTATCAATTTCAATAAGGTAACACTTCCAGTGGAGTCTTTTCTAAGGTGGCGGGTAAAGATGAGACCAGCAGGAAACAAAAGCCTCCTTCAAAACAGAGCAGAAAAGCGTAATATCTGTTCTGACGCGGAAAAAAACTCATTTTCGATTCGATGAATCCACTTCTACGAATGGCGTCAAGCAAAATCAAAGGTAGTTTTTTGCTTCTACGTTGACCATTACCAAAGACATTTCTCTGAAAAGGTTAACCTGAGGATTATTTACAGAGAACGTCGGGATTTCCTTTTGATTTCTGTAACGGAAGCCTTCCGAAATTCCTATCCCCATCAACTTTCGCGGTTAATATCTTGTACACATATATGCTCAATTTTTTTACAAACAGATTAACTTGAATACACGACTCTGGTTTCGATGTAACACGTCATTGTCTGTTGAAAGGAGCGAGCCAAGAAAAACTCTGGTGAACAATTCTCTCTCCTAAACGTGTGAGCAAGGGACGTGCGTTAAATTTAATCTCTTTATGGAAAATTATACCCATCCAAGTAAATTATTTAATGGAAAAGTACACTGAATATCGCCCGAATCCACGAGTTTAGCATGTTTATGTTGCACGCCATTTGGCGATGATTGGTTCGATTGACAGAATGCCAGCCGAACGTGAATAAAATAGCGATCTTCAATTGCGTAATTGCGGTTTTGGTTCTTCCAAATGGTCGCCGTGACGTCGTCCGCGCTGCGCAGATGGAAACACATGTGGACCTTAGTTTCACTTGCATTAGCTGACGACTCTTGTGATGGCGGGGATATTGGATACCGTAGATACCGAAATACCACGCTGTCCACTTGAATGAGATGATCTCTCATAAAATATTTATGCCCCAATAATTTTTTCACTTTACTTACTGTTTTGTCACTTCATTTAAAGTGTCAATTTATCTTCTGAACCTTATGCGATTTTGTATTCTAGTCTTACACAACGATCATTAAATTTAAATCGATAATTGATCGATAAAACTATCTTGTTTATAATTTCATGTATTTGCATAGAATATAATGGAGTTGAAACTGCTATATTCGGCATAGATGTGTTGTACTGTCATCTTGGGAGGTTGAGCTATAACAGTTCGAGTTAATCCCGATTACGTAACTATGGAGTCACGTGGTAAAACATTGAATGTTTCGAATTTTACCCATTCAGATGAATAACTGAAGTGTTTTAAATTCTATTTTTTACGTCTCTAATCGAAATACTCGACTCGATCAACACTGAGAAAAAACTCGATCGGCAAGGCCTCATGCGATTTTTACGAGTAGTTTGAATTCACCTAAATCTCGAACTGTTCGTTGCTATACGACGTGAATCCTTAGTCACGTATTCTGGACTATCTCGAATGGCTCAAACACGACTCCTTCGGAAGCACTGGCGCAAGTTGCGTTTCAATCGTCTGTTTTAACGTGCGCTCACGCGTTGCGATGAGCGCTAATCTGAGCGGGGCGACTGGAAACAAAGGGTCTCCATTACAAAGTCCTCTCCCTTTCTCTCGTTGCCAACTGCAGGGCTCCAGATGGTGACCAACCCGAAGTGCGACGCCAACATGTCCGCCATGCGCATCGGAGGAGGAGGACTCGCGAACATCGAGGGTGACATCACGATGAGACAAAACGAGACGAGCGCTCACCTCCACGGCAGCGCGAGCGAACACGTGGGCGCCAATTTCGGACGTCACAGTGGTCCGCGAGGACGCCCGGTGCCGATAGTGGCGCCGTCAGAGACCATCATCAGCCGACTGGACCAGGCGAGCGACAGCGACGCGGACGAGGAACCGATCTACGCGACGCTCTCAAGTCTCGAGGAGGACGCGTGCGAGGCGGAAGACGAACGAGGCGACGACGGGGATGAAGAAGATGGAGACGAAGATGATGACGATGATGAAGACGATGACGATGAAGAGGATGACGAAGAGGAGGAGGAAGATGGCCGTCCGGCGTCGCCCATGTCCTCGTGCTCCGTGACGACGGCGGCCAACGACGACTTCGAGTACCGCGACGCGAAGGGTGGTGGCGCCATTATGACGCCGGCGGCGGTGGACGTCACCAAGTGTCGGAGGCAGAGAGACGACGCTGCATCGACCGGAGAGGACGACGAAGACATCCACGAAGTCATCTTCAGGTGAGTGTTAAGGGGGGAGGGGAAGGAGGGAGGGGAGTGGACAGCCGCTTTCTGGGTCGTTAAGCCTGAATCACACGATACTTGACCTTGTACGAGTCAGAGGATGCTAGCTAGCATACCAGGACTTGTGAAAGGTCAAGTATCGTGTGATAAAGACCGAGCATACTGGAATTTCCTGCATAATCGCTTGCATACTAGCTGGTATCATTGTTTTCGTAATTGGTGCGGTTCTAGTTTGATACTTGCTCCTAGTAGGACCTAGTAGCCGCCGACCAATCACCTTTGCTCTTTGCAATGCGGTCGTCAATTTTTGATGTCAGCGCCTCCATAGTCCCTCGTGACAATTACAATTTCCCGCGATCAAATAAACAACTCAAACCTCACAATAAGACACAATGGCTTGGGGACCTGAGACAATTGAGGTTGAGGAGCTGCAGCGGCTAAAAGCCGTCGTCGTCGCTCGAAATCATCCATTTCGGTCGTCAAACTCCTTACGCGACTGTACTAGATCAAAGATCGACTAAACAGACCTTGTGCAAGTTCAAGTATCGTGTGATAGCTCCTAGGAAGATTTCAACAATGCTAGGTTTCTTACTAGAAATTCAGTACTCGCTAGCATCCTCGGACTTGTGCAAGGTCAAGTATTCTGTGATTCAGGCTTTAGAGTCGATATATATATCCGCAGCTCGATCGGAGTGGGTCTTCGCAACTATTTCCTCCGCCACTACCCCATTATTAATTTGCTCACTGAAAATTTGCTGCCATTGCCCACGGAAAAGAAGGAAGTCTGCAAAAATGCGGGCAAGTCGTCGTTTAGGACACAAATGCCCTGTCAAATCAACAAAAACGTTGAACTAACTATTCTATGCTTTTGGAGTAGGTATAGGTACATCAAAATGAGTACATTTACGGCGGACTTGTTTGCGTTGCGGAGCCCCGCATCGAATGAAAAGTATATACAAATCGGTAGTGAACAACCTTGAACCGCTGGAATGGAATAGAAAAAAGTTGACCATACTTTTTTCCAAAATAGAAAAAAAAGATATTCACTGCGGTTCTGGCGGTCTTTGGGAGAAAGAGCTCTGCAAGCTTTCAATGGGCTCTGCAAGTTGCCGACGGAAACTAAACACATCAATTCGCAGACTGAAATGTTAACGCGAAATGCGATGGTTTATTCTTGAATGTATCCGAAGATAAACAGCTTGGGCTCTCTGACCACGCGAAAAAGAATAATTCTCTTTTCAAACCACTATACTATCATAGCACCTTTTTTAGACGTTGACAACATATGCGATCAGAAAATCGCCATAATTAAATGAGACGAGCTTCTTGGCTGTAAAGCGTATGATAATGCCCGGCGCCTCACTATATTCCCCTTAGCTGACGCGTAAGGTTGTACTCCTCCGCCACCCGATTGAAAAATCGAGTTTATTTTCGGGACCACTAGCAATCGCCGAATCCCAAATCTTTGGGCACCGGGCTCTTCCGGATCTCAAAGATGTGCGGTAGGTTTTTAGCGAAAGCGAGACCGACGGCTACTCGTCTCAGTTGTTTGGGTAACCAAACTAATACGAGAACTTCGGGGAGGCGGGGGCCCAATTGAGGTCCTTTTGACCTCAATCCGCCTCATTGGTGTCGGCCTCGAAGGGGTTGAGGCTCGCTTTCTTTCCCTTCCCTTCCCTTTCACTTTTTCCCACTACCACTCACGCTCGGATATAAGCGAAAGCTTCCTGCCGAGCCGGAGGTTGTTATCCCGCGGGTGTAGATACCCGAATCCGCTGGCAATCGCCGACTTTTTTCAACGGATCAAAACTCTTGAAGCTTCAGTGATTCTTGCAATGCGAATTACTTGTTTTCTCGGATGCATGGTTACTATTTTTCTGCCTAAAAGCGGATAACGGAGGAAAATATGGCCCTTCGTTTGTCGTATTAACAGAGCTAATATCTCTCTCTGTTTCAATTTAAATAATGACAAAGACTTAGATATGTTCTGTGAAACAAAACCTTTTTATAATCCGTGAAGCAACTACAAAAGGCTGCGCAACCTCGTCATTTAGGAGGTTTTGAGCGAAAACTGAATTTCGGCGTTTTTTCCACGTAAGCCCTAAATATTTTTTATACGCGAGCACAAAGGAAAATGAAATCATTCATCACGCGCACCAATACAAAAAGAGAGTTTCACTGAGAGAAAATTAAACTTATAGAGTGAAATAATCCACTTTTAATCTTTTAGCCGGTTTTTACCGACATCTGTCCAGTGTGTGCTGTCGCTGAGCGGGAGAGCAGAGTCGAGTTCCATCTTTGTTATTATCCTATTATTCCTATTCGGTAATTATGTAATCTGACTCGGCATTGCGTGACAGCGACACGTAGGATCGTGATCTCTCTTTAGAACTAGTTGAGGAGAGTCAGTCGTCTGTATTTCGCATTTAAACCCATTCTACGGTCAAATCGTCGCTAGCATAGACTTGTCTTTGCCTAGACTGTTGCTTGGAAAAGATGGGCACTGACTGCATCGCTCTTTTCCACTTGTTGTCTCCGCTTCATTTGATTGGTGGAAAAGCCTTTGCATCAGTGTGAGGTGCTTTGAAATGAATATTGTGCTGCGTCACAAGGAACCGACATTTTTTCTTCAACAAATGCAACGATTACCGTTCATTTGCCCTTGTCGTTGAGGTGCGTTTTCTGTATGTAAGACTCGTTTCATCCAAGAGTTTTTTGTCACCACTGTCATTGCCGTAAGATTTTATTGAATTAGAGAATAGGACTTCAGACTTATCTCAAGCAATGTGTATCTGAAAAACGTTCGGGGTTGTGCCGGCTGCTTGAATTCTGTATATTTTCGGAACTCGGTATGCAATAAGATACCGCCGATGTTTTTTGTAAATGATCCAGAAGTTTTTTCAACGACGTGCATAAATCGGAAAACTTTTCTGCCTCAAAGTAATTGAAAAAGGTGCATCATCCATTTTGGACGCATATCCTGAGAATAAGCAATTTCGGACGACTAACGGGCGATAACCTTGTTTCCTTTTCTTCATGCAAACGCGCCTCCACACTGCTGCCGACTCAGTTTAAGCTGCGAAGTGCCCAATCGTTGTTCGCAGGGTCTAAAACAAATGGAAAGAAACTTCGTTGCTGTGTTTGCGAATCGAATAGACCAGATTCCATCGTAGATAATAGCGCAGCTAAAATATACTGATTTTGCTCGGGAAGAAATGAAAAGTAGACATTTTTTGGCCGATAAAACCTTCCGAAAACCGTGCTCCGAGGCAAATATGACGTGCAGCCGAAGAATGACTCGGGAGTTGGGGTGATTTGAACGGACGGGACGCGCTTGGCTTGTTCAATCACCTTCCGCCACCGTTCGATATCTTCATGAATCTTCCACTTTTTAGAACTAGGAGCCGCGGCCGAAGCCACGATGACTTGCAAACATGTGAGTGTCGCAACTCAGCTGCGCTCGATATGTCCGACTTAAAAGCTGTTCCGCTCAAGCCCGACTAGGAAATCATGGCTGCCATCCTTGCAGTTCAGAGCACTATATTTGGCTGATCCTTAATGATTTGAGGGTCAATACTTGAGAAACCGCGAATTTATTTTAGTTCTCATGATGTTTTTTCGCTGTATAAGGGGCAAAACAGCGTAATCGGAAGTTCTCATCGTATAAAGTTTAAGAGTTTCACCAGAACACGCAAATATTTTCGCCTCGTCGAAATCTAGTCGAGCTGGCAACTTAATCACTGTTGCAAATTACTTTTAAGTCTTTATTTTTTAAGCTTTTTGAGTATAAAAGAATATATAGTTTCCCTTGACATCCAATCTTTATTTAATGGTTGGTTTTGGAGATGAAACGTAGAGAAAATAGATCAAACTCTCATTCTTGTAGACCGAAACTCGGACGAACTAATGTGATCTCGTATGAGGGAGATTTTTCCGTAGTCGTAAAAAAGACCATTTTCGAATTTTGTTTTACTGTTTCAAATTTCAGTAGCTGTAAGAAGCATTTTTACAATTGATCAATGGGGAAATGAACTTGTGAAGTTCCACAGATATTTATTGGTTGCGAACGGTTTCGATGCAAGGTATCATCAGCAGACGTATTCGACAGAGCATAATATCGGTTGGGTCTCGGAGGAGTGTGTGCGAAAGTTGGTGGTGGGGGGGGGGAGGGGTGGGAGTGAAGAGGGGGATGAGGGTGGGTTTGGAAGTTGAGGATGAGGTGTGACGGCGTGTGACGAGGCGGGGTGAGGAAATCCCGAGGGAGGAGCGAAGGAGAGAGAAGGGTGGACGGGACGGGAGCGGACGGAGGAAGTGGTGCGTTATGAGAGGAGTGCATGGGTAACCGGTCAATCGGTTGAGAGGAAATATTTTTACGTTATTGCCGCAAAATAATTGTTTTGTATGACTGAATTTTCCAGTTGGTCAACTAAATATGCTCGTATCTGTCTGTTATCAGACTCATTTGTTCGCACCGTTCGTCGGAAACTCCTTCACTACAAAATGTTGCATTCTGCAATCCTGTAAAAAATTACTGCGTGATTGGTTTATTTTTCAAGTTGTTTATTACACATAAAAGGTGCACTCTGTTTAATTTTTGATGAGTCGACTGACGTTAGAAATTTATCATTTTTTTGTAAAGTTCCTCTGGAGTGCATCCGCGCTCCATGTAAAACGGCTTCATTTTTCTTGGTAAATCTCTCGAGAAGTAGTGCGGTAAGGACTGAGATTTTGATACCTCGGGAAAGGAATGATATTTATATTTAAAATGAGGCCATGTTCATTGAATTCTTGATGAAATGGTGTCTCGCGCAAACCACCTCAATGCGCTATGCTCTGTAGAAATATTAGTCTGTGTCGCTGACTGACTCACTTTCCGTTCTCCCCTGCGGGGGGATGTGTCCTTATTTTTTCGTGCGCAGGTTGCCCGAGAGGAGCGTGCCGTCGGCGCTGGGCCTGTATCGCCTGAGGCTGGACCAACTGGCCGAGCAGGCGTCCAAAGAGGAGGATGGGGGGGAGGAGCGCCCCCCCTCCCAGAGGGTGGTCGACCACCCATCCAACGGCGGCGGCGACCTCCCAGAAGGTTCCTCCGTGGCCGGTAATGGCGCCCTCATCCGCAGCCCTCACAACTTCCACCGCCGGAGGTACCGCAGGATGCCCGCCCATCACCACCACCAGCACCACCAACAGCAGCACCACCACACCGGTCGTCGGCTGGGCGTCGTGCTCAGCGTGGACTCGTTGCAGACGGCCCTCTCCCGGCCGGACGCCGTGGCCTACCTCGACAACGGCGAGAGGATGTCTGGAAGCGTGCCCGATTTCAAGAAGGTGTTCGTCTCGGAGTTCATCTGAGTTCACTCGTGCAGCGGAGGAAAGTGAAGTTTGTGGTTGTCTGTTACCTTGGGCGTGCCGGAGCAGCGTGATGCTCGCCTCTCTGTTTTAGGAACGGATCGAGGCAGTTCGTGAGGCTGGTCCATTGGTTTGCGCCGGACTTCGGCGTGCATCCCGGGTAGTGAGATGAATCATGCCGAGGAAACAGTGAAGGGAAGAACTTTGCGCCATTCTTATCTATACGGAACAGCTTTAATCCGAGAGAAGTGACAATGAACGCTAAGTCTCTCTTTCCTCCTGTGTGTAAAGAGTGAAAAAGAAGCGAATTCTGGGCGTTTCTACCCTTCAGTTTGCTCTATTGCGTGCCAGGGGCGTTTTGGAACCGGGTTTCTGAAAGAATTGCGCGGCCTTCGTCTTCGAGTGGTGAATAGGTATCAAATACCGGTCGACGCAATAGTAGGCATTTTTTTTGGCTGGGTTCGTTGTTGCGATTCAAGTCTCCCGAGAAATCATGCTTAAATGCGAACGAATGACAATGGGCGTGTTAATATACCAAGTGTTATGTGTTTTACTTTGGATCGAATTGATGCTAAGTGTGAGAGAGACGCTCCCTCACGCCCTGAGGGCATGCTTTTGTATTTAAGCATTCAGAAAAGTCTCGCGATTCTCATTCATATCGAGCATGAACATGTTATTTGAGATATCTCTCGTACGTTGCTGTTAAGAGGCCCTTATGTTCTTGGAAAAAAGTAGCTGATTCGGGCAAGTTCAGACAAACCAAATGACAAAGCTCTATATTTATCCTGAACCCATTTTCGAAGCCACTTGAGTAACGAACGAATCTCATTCGGGGCCATAATCGTGTTCGTCGTAACACCCGCCCTCAGAGGCATCCCATGTTACGTAGTTCCCATTTCCGACGCCAAGCGCCACCTTCTTACGACTTCTTTCCGACGCTGCCGGAGGAGAGACACCTCTGACGGCTATTTAAGGAACTAACAAGACGCCGAAGTGGTTGGTAGTGTACATATATTTGACGTCATCGTGCAACGAGTGCACACCTTTTCTGTTTACCTCTGACCGGCGCACGCCTAAACACGGGGGACTTCATTCCGAAATCATGACAGTCGCTTTCCTGCTCTTCACTAGCGCTGAGTGCATGAGATGCCTCCCGGGGTATTCCCGTGGCCTTCCTGTGGTCCCCAAAGACCCCTCGCGCGTGACTTGTATTTATTTTGATCCATTATCGTGTTAGTAAATTATACGGAGTATCAATTCGAACGATTTACGTTAATCATAGAATACATTCTCACCTCTTCCATGACTATCTTTTCAATGTCAGTCCCTAAACTTGGGCGACAGCAGTCTTTTTAGTGTCCTTTAAGGTCAACCTCCATCAATTAACCGTATAAAGGATGAGCAGATGTCGGAATATAATTGCTTCGAAGCGACTTATCCTTTTTTCTAATAACTTTTAACAGTTTGTTACGAGTTTGTTTTGCCTCGTGGAAAGTGTTCCATGCGAGGGTCGAAGCTTCGGTCGATTCATCACATGAACCTTTGAGTGCCACCGCTACACTTGTTTGTCCATTCCAGTGGCATGACGAAATACGTCCTTTTTTTAATTTTTTAAACGTCGGTTGCATCATTTACTCTTGGTTTCGTCTCTTTTTCCACTTTCGAATTTGATTATTTCCGATTATGGAAAATGAATGGAAACTTTTTGTGGCACGACCGTGAAATTATTTAATAGGCATTTGTTTTGGATTTATTGAATAAGTATTTTTCATACATTTTAAACGGGATACGTATTTATTTGAATGAATATTAGAATATTTTACCAACAGAAGTTATTTTTCTTTACTTTTCACTTTCACATTTCGGTGGCTTATTAATGAACGTTGCGTATGAATAAATACGAGCTTGTTTGTCTTATAGCTTCTTTTAGAACACTTTCGTGGAGGATTTATGTTTCAATTCTTAATCCGTTACTGCCACTGGTGAAAAGACCATATTTTAATTTTTTTGCGCTGGGACGAAAGCGATAATTGGCATATTTTCACTGTAACACTACATTACGCACTTCTGACGGGTCACTCCAAGTCCATTGATTTGCTCAATGTTGAAAGTAGGTATTACGCACCAAAATGGACTAATCTATGAATATAGGATGTCGAGGGTATTACCTTCATGACTTAGGACACCTGTCGAATCATTGGGAAAAATTTATCATCAGCTTTTTCCTGTGGGAGTCGGAGTTTGATGTCGTCTGAGGGTATGCATAAACTTTTGGGATATTGCTCGTTCATATTGTAATCATCGACTTGTCTTTCGCTCAAACAGATTTCCCCGAGGCGTCGATGTGCGAAATGGACCGTTTGTAAGCGGAGTTTAGGCTTCCATCACCTATGAAATTCTCCGCTTAGTTTCTTTGATGATTGAGACGGCTAGAACTGGGAGAAGATTCCAAGTCTCTATATTTGCCATCATACTGATACCAAAATGTCGGCTCAGCCGCTTATAGTTTACTTAGATTGATAATAATTTCTCACATTGGACTGAAAATATCTTGTGGTTGCGATGTTACCCATTGGTGGCATACATTCCGTATACGAAAAAAATGTCGGATAACTTGTACGCTTCGCCCTCCTCACTGTTTCTCTCTCTTAAGTATGAGATCGTTCGAACTATAGGAGTCAAGAGTTCAAATAAGCGAAATTTTCCTCAAAATCTCAAAGCCCAAAGAATCGTCGCTAACTAAAATGTGAAAACCAACTGTGATTACTATTGAACTTTCGCAGTATTTTAGATTCCGCGAGTTTTAACAATTTGAATTCCTTTTAGTTTTTCTTTATATTTAAAACCTTTGAATGACCTAACCTTTTTTGGCATGTACTGTACTTTTGCTGTGTTCTCTGATTATAAAGGGCAGGTATCCTGGAAACAGATCTTGGCTCTCATGGTTTTCATGTAATGTCAGGTTAACATATAGCATTAAATATTTCTGCCCCGAATCGTGTGAAGGTAATTTTATATGGAGAAATGAATAGTCTCTTGAAATGTGAAATCATTATTGATTCCTCATGCGAGAAGGATATTATAGTGAGAGTCGGGTATGAAAGAAGACTATCTTGTATAAAGAAACTTTTTAAACCATGTCACATAGTCTGTCAATTGTAAATGTACATTCTGTGTAAATTAAACTGTAAAATCTTTCATTACATTCATAAGCATTTTTTCATTACTCATCGAGGTCTCATTATGGTGTCAACAATGCCATCAGTATGTATTATTAGCTGCTGCTGCTGAGGTGTTCACAGAAGGTTAAAATGTATATCTGCTACCGTATTCATTTTGCTCATTATTTGACGGCACGAATTACTTTGGCATTGTGAGGTGTTCTGACGTTTTTTCAATGAGTAATTTTAAATTTCAATGTAGAATTGTGGAGTAAGTACAAGCATACACACATATGGATGACTTTATCATGGTTCATGAAAGTAGTGAACATTCACATTTACAGGGACATCGATACCTGGTATTAAAAAATGTCGAGATGCAAAAAATCCGGGAGACTATGGATACGTTCATTAGGATACACGTGCACAGACTCAAGGTCGAAGTGGCTCCAAAAGTATGGGTAGGCATCTACCTGGAGCGAAATACCCTAAGAATACCCTAGTTATTTAAGATCGTCAGAAAATACTTGGTAGAACTAGCTTAAACTCTTTAAGCGCAGTACCAAATTGAGATCTCCATTGATTAAGTCAAATTCCTCAAACTTAGAAAAACATGTTACATTCCAGGACAATCCATACTATCCTCATAATTTGCGTGTTTTTAGCAGATTACAAATGATTAAATCTAGAGCGTTAACCAGTCATGATCTTTATTGCAAAGACTTCTTAAATAAATGGTCATGGACAAAATGACAGAATTTTGATAAATTTCCGCAGCATTTGTGGAAATGAAACAATTTTCTGTCATTTTGTGGTCAACATTTCGCGCTGTTTGCGCCAACAACAACGTTCTGTTGAGGCGTGTCCACAAAGTGTGTGGAAACTTTTCAATGTTCTGTCATTTTGAGATCATGATATCTGCAAATAATTTCCACCAGTCATTACCTGATTCGTCAAACTTAAGCCATGGGCATCGTCCATTGGAAAATTGCAGACTTCTCACTACAAATATGGCGGGGATGTATGAACATCTCTTACACACCTCAAGATTTACAGAAGTTATTCTAAACGTACGGTGTTTTAGTGATGAAATATATGGCGTGAAGGGTGGGTTGGTTGGCTTTCTTACCCCGTTTGTTACTTTACAGCAGAATCCTTACTACACCCGTCGGCGTGCATCCGAAGGGAATATCTCCGTAATGGATCCCGAGGCTTCGATTTCGCTATTTTTTAAAACCCTTCTGCCCGAACGATGCTTCGCCACCCACCCGTGGCGCCTCAGAGTGATCTTAAGTGAGCACTCATAATAAAAGATACTTGGTTTTTTGGACGGTGGAGAGAGAGGGGGAGCGGATTGTTAACGGTCACAACGTATTTAGACAACAATCCCCCTCCTCTAAATATGTTGTGACTGTTTACAATTCGCTCCCCTTCTCTCTCCACCCTCCATACTTTGTGTGTGTGTTATATAAGGGGAACGCGAACCAAAAGATTGACCTGAGGATGACACGCAGTGTCGAAACAATGATCGAGTTGTATTAAATAGTGTGGAATAAAACCAAGTATCTTTTATTATGAGTAACATCACAAATTTCCACCATGTGAAGATGGAAACTATGTCTTATATTAAGTGAGCAGTTTGAACGAGATTTTTCTCTGGGCATATTTGACTGCGTATTCGATTTTTTTATTTATGCTGCTATATGGAGTAAATATTTTGATGATAGCGCAAAAATATTGCATTACACGACCAAAATTACAAATAATCAACTAAATATGCAATCATAAAGCTTTAACTTGGCTATTATTTCACTCCGTCCCGAGAAAAAGGCTTCGCATCCGGGTGTTTTTCTTTGCTGCCTTGTAAACATTTGTGCGGTGAGTTATTGATTTATTTTTTTCATAGCTGAGAATAAAGACAATGCACCCTCTGTTAAGGCATTCAAAATTCCCCATTTCCTGAATGACATCTCTCTGCAGTACATACCCCTGCCGTTTCTCATGGAAATTGGTTTATGGGTCTTACCATGTCTGACACCCGGAAAAAAGAGGAAATTTGTCCTTGACCTCTCAGATTTCGTTCAAACTTTCTAATATTGTTGGGATTTACGCCCTTTGTGATGGGGTAGAATAGTTTTTTAAAGTTCCAAACCGTTTCTAAGTTACAGCATTAAACCATTTTGTTGATTTATGCGAACATTTATTAGTCCTACGGTATTGTGAAACATGGCATTTGAAAGTTTAAAGATTTTTACGTTTTACTCGTATTTCAAAGTAACATAAACCTCTATTTTCTAATAGTTATCGTGGTCAGAATTGTTTGAAGTGGTGTTTGATTTTGAAGCCCTCCATTGATTTTCGCAAGAGAAAATTCATCGTAAAGGTCAGCATCTTGATGTAACACATAAGATTTTGGCGAGGGTAATATATAATCTAAGAGAGAAACATTCTTTTTTCATATGTGCGAACACAGCCACTGGGTTCAATTGGTGAAATGAGCAGCGACTTAAAATATGCATTTTTGACGTGTGTGGACTCCACATATTAACAATGTAAACCTATATTTTCTAATAGTTATCGTAGCAGGAGAGCTACATAAATGCACTACAATATTTATATTAATTATTTTTAAGTGATGTTTAATTAATCGCAAAGGTTTAGATATAGATTTGTATTACGAGCCATACCCAGTTCTTCGGAGAATGTAATTTTTTTCAACATCCTTTGAATGGCGGGAAATTGGGCCCATACATTGTTTCAACGTACGCATACTAATTTTACCCTTTACTCTGGCCCCCACGTCATTTGTTGTTCAGTATCGCCGTCTTTATACCCTTTAGGAAGATTATACATTCAGTGAAAGGTGAGACAAAGTGCTTGGGTAAATGTTTCTCATGACGATCCCGTCTAGTACAGGGCCCAGTTGGTAAGTAGCAATATTTCGATGTTTTTGGAGAGCTGAGATGTTGTTAATTGACATGAGACCAAATTCATTGAATTATAGACGAAATGTTATAACTACGCTCCATCTACGTTATTACTAACTGCCTTCCGGTCGCCGAAGTCCAAAACAGCTGGCGTGCGTCACGCGCGGAGGACACGCAACCACGATCACATACGATCCATGCAACCAGCGGTCACGCGTGTGCAACGTGGGCCAGCCCGCATCCCAGGCGCCAATTCCAACTGGACGCCGGAGTCCTGCAATCCAGGTGAGAGAGAGAGAGACTATTCCTCCACGTACTAGCATACTTACGGCGTAAAGGCCTGTAGTCACATGATACATTAACCTGTACGGGTTTATGTACAACTTCATGTACTATTGCATGAACCAATTAGAGCAAGTTCTATTTTCCTGTTCACGCATTCGTACAAGTTGGTGTGGTTACACGGTGAATGTTCGCGTTAATTCACGCGTTCATGTATGCACACATTAACTCGCACGGGTTGATGTATCGTGTAAGCAGGGCTTTAGCAATGGGATTTCTTATCGGATTCAAAGAGAGTAAGCTTTAAAATAGAGCAACAGTGTGGCTATCGTGCATCTTAAGAGCGAATATCTTACTCGCGTTAACAATATATGCTTCACAAGCCTTAGCAACAGGAACACGGAACAATTACAAATAATATACATTATGATAATTGCTCATAAGGAAACCAGGACAATATTACAAATTATTAGTTCCGTTAACGCGAAACTTTGTAAGAAAAACTCCGGATAAGGATCTGAGTAATGGATTATTGTAAGAATGGAGTTGAATGAAGGACAGAAAATATCGATAACCATTACTTTTATTTGAATTCTATTGCAATTTACTTAACGAAGTATTTTACAGCAGGATAATTCTGGCAGATTTACTATACATGATATCTATAAGAAGGAATTCTCATTACAAGAACACTAAAATTCTAAATCTCCAGACAGTTTTGAACAATATTCTGCGCACATATTCCAAGAGATGGATATGGAGACTAAATTGATATTTTGGACGAGGAAAATTTCGCAGGGAAAAATGCAATCGTCAGTTGTTTTCAAGTTCACATGCCTATCTTACCCGGTGGCGAGCCCGAGAAAAGTACACTAATTTTATTCGCCGGGAAAGTGTTAAATCATACTTCACATGCCTGGTTACGGTGTCTCATGGACATGAGCTGGGCTATGGGGATGTCGGGCCTGTTCGGGCCGGTGGTTGAGGGCGTCGGGCCGAGTCGGGCCTACACGTCGGGCTTTCACCACATCGGGTAAATCGCGCCCCAGTCCTATCGGGCTCATACACAATCGGGTCCTTGGATCGGGTCGGGCTTCCCTTGAAAATCGGGCCCGGGGGTTGCAGGTCTCTGGTGGACGCACATTGGTGCCGGCACGCGAAATGATATGGAATAAAAAACGTTGAGTCAATGGAAATTGTGGTGTTCAGAGATTTTCGAGAACTTAGATTAATAATATGAAGTCAGAACTGTCAATAAACAAATGGGCTCACCCAATATGACGGCAACAAAAAATGAAAAAACCTTAATTTGAAACAATTAATGAGTGCTAGCACATTCATGAGGTCGCTGATAACGACTATATGATATAAAATTAAGAATAAAAATGGCTGAGTCAACATTGCGGATTATGTATGAAAAACTTGAAAGTTCCAAAAATGCAATATTTCGGGTTTGCAAATACAAATTTGGATTTGAAGTAAAAAATGGTGGAGGAAAAAATAAAGCTTAAAAAACACATTTTTTACATGTTACTACATTTAAAAATACTGATATAAAAATAGGTATAGAATAATTAGAGGATTAGGGGAAATATCGGAAGATTTTAACTTCAATTTGACTGCAATAATCATTGGTTAAAAATATATAGATATAGGTTACGCAGAATTCCATATTTTAATAAAATTATCCTACAAACACGCAATTTTCTAAATGTATAACGCACTTTATTATAAACACATTTATTACAACCTATATAACGAAATTAGGAAGAAAAGACGATCTAAAGCCAGCCGAGCCACAGCCCTGAGGGAGAAATGATGAGCAAAAGTAAGAATATGATGTAGTAAACAAAGTGAAGAAGACATAATAATTATGCGCTTAATTTGACTAACTGCAATAAACTACACGCATTATCAGTAGACACATATATGTACATACAAACATTCACGCGCGCAGAAACATCTGTCGCCAAATCAATCGTCCGACGAGTCAATGTCCGATTTCGCTGACAAAATCAGAGACCACAAATACGCTTCAGTAATATGGATTGGCGGAGACACCGGCATTTGCAGGACCTCAAACCACAAGGACCGACTTTTTTTTGCGTCTGCCGTCTTTAGCTCGATAAAGCAGGATCCGATGAGTCCTGAAGCCTCCTCAACACGCCTTCCATTGCTTTCGTCCTGTGAATTCCTTTGATAAGTATTCGCGCAAACGCATAAAATATTTTTGACTCGACTCCTATGCTTCCTCAGACATCCCACACTGAAGCCCGATGCATGGTACATATATGTAGGGCAGTATCTTTCACGTAAACATGAAATATAATGGGAAATATGTGGAACCCATTAAAAATTGACCCAATAGAATATAAGGCCCACATATGGATCCATGTGTGGGAAATGTATGGAGCAAAACATGAAATATATATATGTGGCTATATATGAGAAATATATGTGGCCATATATGAAAAATATATGCGGCCATTTATGAGAAATATATGTGGCCATATATGAGAAATACGAGCGGTCAAATGGGAATCATATGGGAAATATATAGGGCCACATATGGGAACTATATACAGCCACGCATGGAAACTAAGTGAAGCTATGTATGGGAAGTATATGTACACATGCACGTGAATGTCACTTTCTGCGAATAAAATCCAACACCAAACTCATTACGAGGTTCCTTTTATGTGCGTCCGGGACAAAATATGAAGAGAAAGTCCAGCGTTTATGGAATGACATTAAAGCGTCCATTCCTGTGATTGGCTTAAAATGGGGGCAGACAATGGAAATTAAGATGGTGAAAATGTTTGAGGAAATTAGGCGAGAGGTGACCTCGAATATTACTCAGTTCCGGGAAACCCTAGCCCCAAGAATAAGTGACCTCGAGCAGTCAACCGACTCTCGCTTGCGCGTGATTCAGGACCAGAGTCTCAGTAATGGAGAGGCGGTGCGACTACAAACTGATTCGCAGCTTCATGTTCGCAATAAGGAAGTCAACGAGTGAATACGCCGGATTGACGGTGTTAATGATATGCTAAAAGATCGGGGGCGGTTACTTGAGGGACGTATGGCCGCATTGCATCAAAGTTGTGAGAGGCTATGTGCCGAGTTAAGTAAGAACCATTCCGAAATGCTTGAGTTGAAAAGGATAGTCGAACGATCTATCCAGAAGGTTGATCAATCACTAGAAAGCCCAAAGATTCCGGGAAACCCCACGTGTCATCTCTCAGTCCTTGACAATTGTGTTGTAAAACCGAATAAAGCGGTCGTGACTTTGAGCATCTGATCCAATTTCTCAAGCAAGTAGAGCTTTACTTCCAAATTTATGCTATACCCCCTTCGTTACAAGTAATGGTAGCAATGCAAATGCTAGAAAGTGAGGCAGGATTATGGAGACATGCACTGCTACCATCCTCTGGTTACTTTGATGAATTCAAACAATCGTTTTTGAATGCCTCTTGGGGGATTGAGATACAAGATCAGCACCGATGCCGTATCAAGTCGGGATCTTATGCACCATCTAAGAACGGATCGATGCATAAATACTTCCTAGAGATGGTAGGAATCGCGCGTTTAGCTGAGCCCCCAATGCCCGACCAAGAGATCATTTATTCTCTCTCTAACCACTTCCCGTATGATATTCCAAACCTCCTGTATAGCGCCAAGCCTACAGATGTAAATGAAATGTCTCGTATGTTGAGTCAATTCAATGTACCCGTGAATAGGTCGGAGCCTAGGAGGAATGGGGCTCGACCAACAATCCATTCGCTGGCGTATGTACCGAATAGCGAGTTTACTTATCATGGGAATTCTCGTCAGGGACGTGGGAGCTTTCGAGGATTAAATTCACATGACCATCAATTCCAATATTCTTCCCCGTCAACGCCAAATCCTACGCAAAATGCTATCCCTCTCTCTCCTGTGAGCCCCCGCGTCAAGGGAATTCTTCAACTTCTCTCGAAGTTTCTCATGCAATGGAAGGATCTTATCAGGGAAACGATCGAAATTGGGTTTGAATAGATTCCCATACCCAAGAACGCACACAGAATTAGTGAATCTACATGTTGTCGGTACCGTGCGGTTAGACGGAGATCCGTATGAAGACTTAATTGGTGAATGCCCTGGAAAAATTTCCGCCAAGTCTTGTGTGTCCATAGGTCAAATTGAGATACATTGCTAGATTTTGAGAGTCAAATCTCAGCTGTGTCCTCGACTTTATCGTCATAGTTATCGTCAGCGAAATGGAATTGCCACATCTAAACTCTACCTTTCGAGGACAGAAGTTTGTGGAAAGCCATGCACTCTCTTCGTCGGACTACCAAAGTCGTGGCTCCTCCACTCAGGGTGAATAAAGAGCTCATTTTCGGCCCGGCACGTAAAACCGAAATCCAAGCTGACTTCTTTCAATCCGTTATGTCCCTTGATCCTTCTCCGTCCTCCCTGGATAATAACGTCAACCTCTCTCTCCTCGCTCTTCAAAACCTGCCACCTACCTCTTCTCCCAATATTTCGCCCTTTGTACTTAAGTCAATAATCAATTCTTTACCTCTTCGCCGTGCCCCCGGTCTGGACGGCATTACAAACGAACTGCAACAAAACTTAAACACGCTTCAGGTGTTTCAATCTTCATTGATCTTCTCTGCGACATCTTTTCCCTCTCCTCTTCTCTCTCCCACTTCCCCACCTCATGGGAAACCAGTAAAATTATCCTTATTCCAAAACCTAACAAAGATCCTTCCATTCCCGGCAACTCCAGACCCAAAACCGTCAAACCTCTCCAAAATCTTTGAACACATCATCCTTGCTCATCTTGAATCACACACAACCTACCACAAGATCCTTCGTCCCTAGCAGCTTGGATTTCGGGAGAAAATGTCTGCAATTCATCAAACGCTACGTTTGGTAGAGACGATCTCTCATGGCTTCAATCGTGGACAATTCACCGATGTCATTTTTATGGATGTGGCTCGTGCCTTTGACAGGGTTTGGCATCGTGGTATTGCCAATAAACTGATTTCACTCAATTTTCCCATGCCTGTAGTCAAACTTGTCCAATCCTATCTCTCAAACTGATCCTTCCGGGTCTCTGATTCAGGATTTCTCTCCTCCGCCGCCGCCGGTCCCGGTGGCCTCGTCCGCTAAATTGAGGGTAGCGGGTTCGTGTGGGTTTTTCACCACCCAGGGCATGGATGTATGTCAAGTTATGTTGGCCCGGTCCCTGGAAAACCTGATGACAGGCTTAGCAGCCTATCGGGATTCCAGGGGCATATGGGCCAACAGGATCGTCCGGCCAACAAAAACAACAACAAAAAAAGTCCTGCTGAAGCTGGCGTTCCCCAAGGTTCCCTACTGAGTCCTCTGTTATTTAACATATACGTTAATGATATCCCTTCTACACTCAACAGTCAAATATTCATGTACGCGGATGACACAGCCATTTCTGCCACATCTAAAACAGGAGAGGCCAATGTCCGCAAACAGAACACTCACATACACCAATTACAAAAATGGACGCAGACAAAAGCACTCACATACACTTCACCCGCACACGCAAACACGATCCTCATATCCGGCCAGCTTTCAACAAAAAACCGATTCCAAGATCCCCTGTCCATCGATTCCTCGGCGTTCACTTAGACTCAAAACTAAATTTCGCCAACCATCTAATCGAGTGCAAACGTAAGGCTCTTTCTGCTCGCCTAGCTTTATCATCGCTCTGCCAACGTCACTCTCCGCTCTCCCACAAAGCGTGCATTAGACTCTACTCCTCCACAGTGAGACCAATCCTGCTTCACGGCTGTGAGGTTTTTGCCTGCCGCAGAACTATTGTAAATAAATTTGATTTTTTTAAACAAAAGCATCCGTGCTCTGCTGAAGCTGAGCAGATTATTAAAATTGAAGCAGATACGATGCTACTACTCGCTACCTACCATCAAAACTTATTTGCAAGCAATTTGTCTCCAAATTTAAATCCCGCTTGACAAAAACCAATAACCCCCTCCTGTCTAACATTTGGAATTATCCCATTAACCTCACCACATATACACTGCCTCAACATATCACTCTTCTACGAGTCTTTCCTATGTCTAAAGTTCCTTCAGTGAAATTCTCTCTTGAAAAATAATAATTAAAAAATAATAGAAATCTTGTACAAAAAAGATAAAAATGTTGATAAAATGAAAATATAAAAATAAATATGACTAAAAAATAAGTATGAGCATAGAGTACGAGAATATAAGTAATAATAAAATAAGAAAAAAGGGAAAAATAACAAAAAAGGAAAGCAAAAAATGTATGTACATTCAAAATAATCTAATATGATTATGTGTAAATAGACTGTATTGTCCTCAATGTTATATCTTTACCCCCATTTTGTATATCCCCCCTCTTAGTTTTGTAAGTGAAACTTCTGAGTGAACTGAGACCATGGCTGGGCTGAGCCATTCCATTAGATTTATCTGCTAATTTGCTCCCTAAGGAAGGAATGACATGAGGTCATTTAGATTAGTGAAATGAGCTCAGTGGGTTCCTCGGGCCATTGTGTGGGTGCTCATCTATGGAGGCTGTTATCTAGTTTTTAATATAGCTGAGCTCACTGGGCTTCATTTAGATAGGGGTCTTGGAGCCTTTGGCAATATGCAGTTGGTGACCAATGAGATGGACACAGGACGGTCACATGGGGACGCCAAGCCATGGTTTCTGGGTCACGAGGAAGACGAAGAAGCGGATGAGCCGCAGTCTGGAGGAGGCGAGTTTTAGATGATGTTGTGAAGGTGGTAATTGTGAATAAGGGAAGAATAAACGCCTTTTTTTCCGAAGAAGTGTCGTTCCCTTAATTGACCCTCGACGGACCCTGAAGGTGACCGCTTACAACTGGTGTCAGAAGTGGAATAGACGCTCATTCATCGAGGGCAATTGATATCGGCAGTGAGTTAAAAGGGTGAGCAGCAATGGCGGCTCGAGTGAGCATGGCAGGTGATGAGATGGAACTCCAACAAGCGGTGAAAATGTTGTGCGACCAATCAAAGGAGCTGAGGGAAGAGAACGCGAGGGTGCAGGTACCAGTTCGCGGTGCAGAAGGCGAGCGTCCGGCGAGAAATTATGTACTCTTATCGTCCGTCGACCATTTCTCCGGGTTTCGAGAGGAGAACGTTGAGGCCTTTTTCGAGCGTTTTGAGAGGGCAGCGATACTGAGTGACTGGAGTGATGTGGAGAAATTGCATACCGTGCGATGCGATTGACGGGCGGAGCGGAGTCGTTCGTGCGCGCTAAGGTTGAGAGCCGCGGAACCGCTACGTGTGAGGAGTTGAAGAGTATTTTGAGTGAACGCTACAAGTCGAGTAAAAGCCGCCGTTTCTATCGGGAATTGCTGTCACTGAAATTAAAGCCGGGAGATACGATACCGGAGTTCGCCGATCGAATACGCGAAGTGAACGTGCACACATACGAGGTGGATGGCACAGCAGACAGAGTGGCGGCCATCAGGGAGGAGGCGGATCAGAGAGCGTTGGACGCCTTCCTTAATGGTTTATCGGGTGAAGTTGGAAGTCAGTGCCGGTTGCGGACGACCGAAACATTCGACGCCGCCGTGGAAGCGGCCATAAGGATCGTCGAGGTGGATAGACGAGCGAGCAGCCAACTGGTGGAAAAGGAAGTATTTTTGGCATCGGCGGGCGCATGTTTCGTTTGCCATCGGGAAGGGCATTTTGCGCGCGTTTGTTCAGACTCCTGTGTATATAATCTTTGGTTCAGACCGAAGAAGGGGTCGCTGTTACAATTGCGGGCGCCAAGGGCACCTGGCGAGGAATTGCCGCACTCCGACGAGGCACCAAAACGAAACCGACTCCCGAAGGGGTTCTTTCAACGGAATTGGGGCTGGGCCCGTCGCCACCCCCGGCCCTCTATAAGTGTTGTCTTGCCACGAATCGACCAACACCGCGAAATGGACGATTTAACGGTGTTAGTGGAAAGTGGGGGGCGGTTATGGCGAATGTTGATAGACACGGGTGTCCCTAGTGACAGGTTGATAGACAGGTGTCCCTAGTGACCAAACATTGTTGCTACGGCTTAACTCCCACTGCGTCACCCTTAAGAATAAAGGGGATTACAGGGCGGCGGATATACAATCACGGTGAAGTGTTGGCACCCGTGAAGGCAGGGGGCATCCCATTGGTGTTGCGGGCTCAAGTAGTGAACTATCTGGGAGATTATGCAGGATTGTTGGGAGTGGATTTCTTACGCAAGAATGGCGCCGTAATTGATTTGAATAAAAAGGAATTGTCGCTGAAAGGGTATGTAATCCAACTAGGGAGAAGCCGCGGTGAGAATTTAGAGGAGTCGGCGCCGGGAGCGGAACAATCACAGCGTCAGGGGCAAAATGTTTTTCTCCGTGATGCGGATGCTGCGAGGGGACCGGAGGAGAGATTATGGCAGCAGGCGGACGAAGTGGGAAGCCGCGAGGACGTGCCACCCAACCAGGAGCCTCGTAGGAAGGAAGAGTGTGTTCGCGAAGCGTTATCTCCGCAGCGAGTGGAGCGAGGCGACCGCGAGAGAGCAGCAGCTGGCCGCCGCCCGTGCGTTGATTTACCCATCCGCCTAATCACCGCGGAAGTTATCCCTGCTCGGAGCATGGCGCTGATTCCTCTCAAACAATCCTCGAGGCCGCCTCCACGTGCGAGTCTGTCCTCGACCCACTAGGTTGACGGGAACTACTGAGAGAAGGGTCGTACTCACGCTTTGACCAGAATTGGTCGGAATTGACCCTTCATGGGTCCGGTGATCCCCGACTCGAGGACGTACTTCGGCAGACCGCACGACGTCAACCCATAAAGTGAGTCAGAGAGACACCTAATCCCAAATATTTGGGCAACGGGCTCTTTCGGTTCGCAAAGATGTGCGGTAGGTTTTTGCGAAAGCAAAACCGACGGTCACTCGTCTCTGTTGTTTGAGGTAACCAAACTAATACGAGTACTTCGGGGAGGCGGAGGCCCAATTGAGGTCCTTTTGACCTCAATCCGCCTCATTGGTGTCGGCCTCGAAGGGGCTGTGATTTTGCTAACCTTCCCTTCCCATCCTTTCCTCCCACCTCTTCCTTGTCCCCGGGTATAAGCGAAAGCTTGCAGACCGGGGCGGAAGTTGTAATCCTGCGGCGAGAGCCGAAGCACCTGTCCTCGACCCTGAACGACAGCACTTCCAGAAGGCTCAGTTCTTCGAAAATTCCTCATTTCTTGCTGAGTGTTCCTGCAAATCCTCATAGTCACCAGGGAAGGCCCAGGAGAGTCAACGTGTTCCGAGATTCGACAGCAGAACTATACGAACCGCTAGTGTCGCGATACTGAAGTGACTGTCCGTACTTTTGTGGCGGAAATGAGCACAGTGTTGGCCTCATCGCGACGGACAAGGAAAGGGCAAGCGAACAGAATAAGGAACAGCATATTCGTGTGGTGTTTTGAGGCTTTCGAAATGTTTTGTCAAGCGAACGACAAATTTCTGCGCTTATCCATTCAGGCAACATCATCTAGTTCATTTAAAAGATTGACTTTCACAGTCGTTAGTCGATTAATAAATGACGATGAGATAGAGAGGCGAGGCAGACGGTACCCGTAATGAGAGAGGTAAGAAGGGTGGAAAGGGATGGACCGGGATGGAGTTGAGAGGGAGGAGAACAGGGGCAGAGGGGTGAGTAAGGGGCAAAGAGTGCAGGAGTAGTGGGGATCGCTCGAGGATTCGTGGGACAGGAGTCCGTCCAATGATGAGATGGACACGAGTGGGAGGGAAGGAGAGAGAGAGAGAGGAGGATTTAAGGATAGCCCGATGGGAGAATGGATGGAGCGGACGAGGAGAGGGGGAGGGATGGCTTGATGGTGGGACAGACGAGGTGGCAGAGGGGGTCTAATGTTGAGAGATACAAGGGGGAGAAAGAGGAGGATTGCTCGATGGTGAGACTGGCGAGGGGGGGGGAGGGTGGGGCGGGATTTCCAAAAGTGATATGGTTATTACGGGGAGGACGGTTATGAGATTGAACAGGCGATGGAGAGGAACAGAGTGAGAAGGACAGTTATTTTCGACTATGGCATTATTTCGACTCTGTTTAAAGAGCACCATTGAGAATCTTTTAGCAGTTTTGTAAGCCAATACGCTCTTAACCGATGTGATAAAACGGCTGGAACTAGCAATAATTTTAAAAAGTTATTATAATAACTTAGCAGTATGGCATATTGGTAAAAGTAAATACGGTTGGATCTTGATAGATTTACGATGTCAATTATACCACGGCCAATATGGGAACATAAGAGTGGTGATACTCCCTCTATTTGACTACGAGCATCACCGGGCAGATTATACTTAGTACTTGTGCTTAATGACGTACCATCATTATTAACAACCGCTAGATGTATCAGGCATGATTTTGGTTTCTGCATGAATAAGTATCTTTTAGTATTATTTTTATAGAAAAATTTTACAAGTAGCTCTATAGTAATAGGCGTGCTGCAGTTTAGTATTAGGTATCGTTTACGTAACACTAGGCTATAGTTTGTCCGCACCTTGTTCTCCTGACTGATTTTTGGTTTCACATAATGTTCGGGATAACATGATAACATGTAAGTCCTGATTTGGACTGGAACGAGGGCTATATTCCTAGTATTTTATCACCCCGTGCCATAAGTACTACTTTTCTTTATTTTCTGTTAGTGGTCGCTTGTACGGTACTTAAACGGTTGATAAACTTCACACACGAACACCACCGTAAATAGTGACCCGAGATGTCTGAGAGTATCTACGGAATTACTATGGCATAGATCATAGATGGAGATAGATCATATGCTATAGTAATTCTGCAGATTACCTCGGAGCAACCCAGTGCACCAATACCTGATCTCGCATGTGATAATGTTCGCTATTTGATGCTGGAGGATAACGAATGCAAGAAGCCATCAGCGAATATTGATATCTATCTCAGCGCAGAATCATCTTCACAAGTCATGGTCACAAATTGCGTTATGGAGGAAGTCGTACTGCGTTGCCCGCGATTTGTGTTATTTATGCTATTAGTTCGTCAACACTCATTCATTACATTCACGTGTGAGCATTTCCTCGGGTACTTCTACATACGAGAATCAAATTTTAGTACGTTTCTAGAACTCGACAGTGGAGTCTTTATCGAAACAACGACAAAGCAGTCACCAGCAGTATAGACAAAGCCAACTTATTAAATCTCTACTTCGAAAGTTTCGGCACTTAGGGTGACACGGTGTATAATTTAGACATTCCTGACATTAATGAGACGAAGGCTAACATACTTATTCAACGTGATAGAATAACTATATAGCTGAGTTCATTTAAAAGTGATAGGCCCCAAGGTTAAAAAGGAATACCTGCACGCGAGCCCGAGGAGTTAGCGTCACTAATTGCGCCATTCCTAGAAATTATATTTAGCAAATCATTACCCGAAGGCAAGGTACCCAAAGACTTGAAAATAGCCAACGTCACTCCAATATTTAAAAATGAAAACAGACATGACCCAGGAAATTAGGTACCGCCCTATATCGTTAATACACTTTTATACAAGATTCTCGAACATATTTTTGATAGCAATATAAGATATTCCAGGATACTCCTTACTTCTTATATGGCAGTCAGGGCGGTTTCCGGAAGGGTAGGTCCTGCGAAACACATTTCGCGCTCTTCCCTCATGACATCCTAAAATCAGGTGAATCAAAGAAGAAAGTTGCCGCGATATTCCTTGATTTCGAAAAAGCATTCGACAAGGTGCCTCACTAAAAACTCATATTCGATGCAATCATGTGGAGTAAATGAAAAACTTGCGAATTGGATACGGTACGTTCTCAGTGATCGCAAACAATAAGGAGTTATTGATGGTTTTAGACGTCATATGGTTAGAGTAACATCCGGTGTTCCACAGTTAAGCGTGACTGGCCCTCTTTTGTTCACAGCTAGTAGAACCACCCGGATTTGTACAGGTAAGAGTTAAAAGTTTAATGAAGTTCAGTGGGCCAAATCCATGATTAAAGGAGATAGACTACATGTGTAAGCCAAAAAATGCCCGGGAGAGTGTTCCCGTTCAAAGCCAATCTTCTGACTGCCGAGGAAAAATAATATTTTTCAAATAATGGTATTGATAAGTATTAAATTTATAACTTTGTATTCAAGCAATTCCTGCCTTGCAATAATTAAATAGCTCCCCTACAAATAACCTCCGCACTGATTCCAATTCTGTTCCAATTGCAAATAAGACGGCT